>SNQJ01S0008967.1:38478-70245 GCA_010110895.2 Picea sitchensis
GTAACATACAAATATGTCTAGAGGTACACATCTCAATGTCTAACCAAGTCTAACTGACTCCAAACAATGCTAAACTTTGAATTATTAAGATTAGCAAACAACAATGTTCTAACTACCTAAGGTCAAAATATGGGGCATTACAGTAACCATTAATTAATTAATAAATATTTAATTAGTATCATTATACCAATCTTTGTTTAATTAATAATATGTTAGAAAAATTAATTACTTAATAAATTTTACTTAATAATTCCCTAAACATATATTCTACTAGGGTTGTTACAAGGCAAATAAAATAGAGGACATTCTGAAACAACAATTATCAAAGAAGAAGGAAATATGTGAAGCCTTGGAATAAGAGGTAGTAAAAACCAGGAAAGAGAAGGAGAAGTTTAAAGCATTATGTCTCCAAAATATTCCAAGCATTAAATCCTCAACATAACTAAATGACATTCTGAGAAAACAAAGATCTCCTTTGTTGAAGACTAGTTTAGGTTATGTAAGTGGTTCAAGCAGCAAACAACCAGAAAGCAAAGAGCCAGTAAATATGATCAAGTTCCAAGTCAGCAGACAATTAGACCATGTGAGTACTCCGCCACCAAAAACTAATAAAGATAAGATGATCCCTGATAAAAAACAAAGATATCAAAAGATGGAGCAACAAATGCCAAGAAGAAGGCCATCCTTCAGGTACCAAAAATTGTTCCATGGTTATTGTTTTTACTGCTTTAATTTTGGTCATAATATTGCAAATTGTCAAATTAAGTTAAGAGACATGCAACTAACGAGATCAAGAAACAAGCAATCTTTTCAACATAGAACTAAACAACCAATGAGTAGACAAAGTTGCACCAATCACTTTGATCTATTGAACAATGAGCTCGAATGCAATAACTGTCATAACTTCGGCCACAAAGCTGCAAAATGCCAACTGAACAATTACAAAGAAGATCCAAGGATAAAACCCTTATCTAGAAATGCCATCACATGGAAAAAGAAAGATAGTGAAATATGTGGTCTAGTATTTTCAACTCCAAAACAAAAGAACCCCTGGTATATAGACAGTGGATGTTCCAAGTACATGAATGGAGACAAGGATAAGTTTCTTTCTATAAGTAAAATCAAAACATGAAATGTGACCTTTGGACATGATGAACCAGGTAAAATCAAAGGTAAAGTAATGGT
This sequence comes from Picea sitchensis, assembly GCA_010110895.2. Classification (NCBI taxonomy): domain Eukaryota; kingdom Viridiplantae; phylum Streptophyta; class Pinopsida; order Pinales; family Pinaceae; genus Picea; species Picea sitchensis. The sequence continues at coordinate 39,664 of SNQJ01S0008967.1, forward strand.
GAGTTTGAGTAATGGAAAAGGAAAAGCCTGGGATGTTATTCTTGTAGATGGGATGAAACATAATTTTCTCAGTGTAAGTCAAATGTGTGACAGAGGATGTGAAGTGGTGTTTACTTCCAAAGATTGTAAGATAAAGTCTGTAAACTCAGGACAAGTGGTGGCTAAAGGCATAAGGATAGAAAAAAATGTCTATGTTTTGAAAGAAGAAAAAGAAGAATGTTACATAAGAAAGTATGATGAAAGTCGGTTATGGCATAGGAGACTTGGACACCTAAATTTTGATCATCTAGTCAAACTTAGAAACAGTGGGGCAGTAAAAGATCTTCCAAAGATATCAAAGCCATATGATTCTGTATGTACACCTTCCCAAATAGGAAATCTCACCCATACACAATTTAAATCTAAGAATTGTGCATCAACAGAGAAACTGCTTTAGTTAGTACATATGGATTTATGTGGACCATCAAGGAAGGAAGGAACACGAAAATAAAATTACTTCATGTTGATTATTGATGATTATTCTAGACTTACATGGGTTGCCTTTCTGAAAGAAAAATCGGAAGCATTTGAAAAATTCAAAGTGTTTAAGGCTATGACTGAGAATCAAATAGGAAAAATACTAAAGGAAGTAAGGTTTGATAGAGGAGGAGAGTTTAGTTCAAGGAACCTAAAATCATTTTGTGGTAAACATGGGATCAAAAGAGAGTATACTATTCCAGGGACTCCATAACAAAATGGAGTAGTTGAGAGGAAGAATAGATCAGTTCAGCATATGGAAAGATCAATGATGAATGAAAGGAATATTCCTCAGACATATTGGGTAGAATCAATTAATACAACAATACATATTCTTAACAAAGCTCATCTCAGGCCATAAAGTGACAAGACTCCTTATGAACTATGGTTTGGAAGACCTACTTCAATCAAGCATAAAGTATTTGGGAGTAAGTGTTATATCAAGAATAATGATGAAAATCTTGGAAAATATGATGACAGTTGATGAAGGTATATTATTAGGGTATGCTACAAACAGTAAAGGATACAAATTCTATAATAAGAGGCTGCATAAATTTGTTGATTGCATTGAAATAAAAGTTGATGAAGGGATCCTAGTACGAGATGTAAGTAGTGTTGAATCAACAACAAAGGATATAGATGAAGTTGAAGATGAACAGGTCCAAGAATCAGAAAAAGTAGACACTGAGTCATATGAAGATACAAATACTCATGCATAATCAAATCAACAAACAACATAAAATCCCTCCTCCCGAATTACTCAAAAGAATCATCCTGCAAGTCAGATAATTGGTGAGAAAGACAAAGGTGTACAAACTAGGAGAAGGATAATCAAAGACATCGAGCAATCACATATAGCCTTCATATCCATGGTGGAACCCAAGAACTTTAATGAAGCCAGTGAAGATATAAATTGGTTAAAATCAATGAATGAGGAACTGGATCATATTGAGAAAAAGAATACTTGGGAGCTTGTTCCTAGGCCTGCATATAAGAATTTCATTGTCTCCAAATGGGTGTTTAAGAATAAAATGAATGGACAAGGACAAATTGTTAGGAATAAAGTGAGATTGGTCTGTAAGGGGTATGCACAAGTTGAAGGACAAGATTTTGATGAAACCTTTGCACCCGTGGCAAGATTGGAATCCATGAGAATGTTTCTTGCCTATGCATGTCATAAGAACTTTAAAGTATATCAAATGATGTCAAGTCAACTTTTCTTAATGGAGACATACAAGAATATGTTTACGAGCAACCCGAAGGATTTTCACTGATAGATAATCTTGACTATGTTTGTAAGTTGAAAAAGGCATTATATGGACTGAAACATGCACCACGAGCCTGGCATTATAGACTGGACAAATTTCTACAGGACAAAGGGTTCAAGAAAGGTTTTGTTGACAATAATCTATACATTAAGTTTGAAGGTGATGATTTATTAGTTGTTTTTTTTTATGTAGATGACATTATTTTTGTATGCACTAATGACCCTTTAGTTCAGTGGTTTGCTAATTCAATGCAGAATGAGTTTGAGATGTCCATGATAGGAGAACTATCATATTTTCTTGTTTTACGAATCAATCAGAGTTCTATAGGGATATTTATCTCTCAAGAAAAGTATTTGAAAGAGATGTTAAAGAGGTTTCAAATGGAAGATTCTACACCTGTGAGAAAACCTATGGTGGTTGGTTGCAAGCTCAATAAAGATGATATTTCACCTAATGTTGATCAAAGAACATATCGATCAACGATAGGAAGTCTTTTGTACATCACATCATCTCGTCCTGATATAATGCAAGTTGTTGGAATGGTAGGTCGTTATCAGTATGCTCCTAAACAAAGTCATTTACCAGCTATCAAAAGGATATTCAAATATTTGAAGGGTACAATGACTTATGGTCTCTGGTATCCTAGAAATCAGAATTTTCAATTAACTACATATTCGGATGTTGATTGGGAAAACTGTTTGGATGAGAGAAAAATCACCAGTGGAGGTGCATTCTTCTTAACTGATTCGCTAGTAGTATGGATTAGTAAGAAGCATGGATATATTTCATTATAAACTATAGAGGCAAAGTATATTGTTGTTGCTACTTGTTGCACTCAGATATTATGGATGATACAAGATCTTACAGATGTGAAGGTAACTTATACTGTTTCCATTCCACTTCACTGTGATAACACTAGTGCCATTAGTGTCTCGAAGAATCCTGTTCTCCATTAAAATACTAAGCATATACCAATAAAGTATCATTTTCTCAAAGAGAAGGTTACAAACAGAGTTGTTCAACTGAATTACATTCCAACCACATAACAAATTGAAAACATATTTACTAAACCCCTAGCCAAGAAACCATTTGAATATCTCCATCATAAGTTGGGTGTCATCCCTTCTCTCACCTAAGACAGTCCATCCTATTAGGGGGAGTATGTGTTGGTTGAATATCTAATACATCCAAAAGGTACTGCAACATCTCAGGGGGAGCATGTTTTCTTTGACATTGATGTCAAAGGGGGAGAAAAGGTGTGGTCTGGATGCCACAATTGGAGGCCTAAGTAGAACAGTGCAACCTTTCAGGGTTTCCATCAATGCCAAAGGGGGAGATTGTTTTCATGTTTTAAAGTAAGTGCGTGCTTGTCATTGATGGCAAGAAAAAAAGTGAACCAAACCTCGAGAGCGCAGAAGACGAGAAAGCCCAGAAGAGATAGTGGTCCAGAAGTGCAGACAAGGTCCAAGAGACGAACTCGTAGAAGGAGTAAAGGTCAAGACCCGTGAACACTTATAAAACCTTCTAATTCAGAGAGATAAGAAGCTTAGGAGGAAGAGAGATAGTGGTCATTGGATCAATGATCCAGATGACCAAGAACCATCCGATCAAATCAAGTGAAAAATAGGATAAATGGGGCACAAGGTTTGAGAATTCGATTATCCGAATCTCCATCAGTCGTCAGATCATTCTAAGTGGAAGGACAGGATAATCTAGAAGACCAACACCGAATATATATCGAGCCATTGATATAAGAACATGATCGACGGACATCATTCGTTTCGGGTCTAAAGTTGCAAGGAGGTTACTGTTCGGGTAATCTCACTTCGAAAGAATTGGCGACTTGAAAAGTCGAATTACCCGAAGTCCCAAAATCCAAAATGAATAAGGACCATCGGATCTGGATAAAATACGATGACCATTAGATCAGAGATAACCACGTTGGCAGACCATGTCAACAGACTACATCAGCAAGGACACATGGTGCAATCAGATAATGACAAGTGTTAAGTTGAATCCACATTTCAGGTACGTGCAAATCATGAATCTGAGTGACACATGGCAGGTACTCGGCTTGTGACAGATCATCAAGTGACGTAAGTAAGTTACGCCACTACGAGATTTTTACTTCAGGATTTTTACCACTAACACTTACCCAAAGTCCCGAAGTCTTGAATTTTGAAGTCCTAAATTGGACACGAAACGTTCGATCTAAAGATCACTTCAGGAGCATTCTCAACCGTCGATATACTATAGTGGAAGGATAGTGTAAGTAGAAGTATTAACCGACAACAAGAAGTCTCCACCAATTATGACTTACTCAACATGTGATCACTCCGGAGGAAAATGGAGTACTGACTTTTCAAAGTCTTGAAGTCCCAAAGTAAGCAGGGACCATCCATCATCAAGACTGATAGGTGGCACACGATCCACAAATATAGAGAGAATCACTTTGGGATTTTGTGGTTGGGAAGGAAACGAGATCGCTGAAGACCCAAGGGATGAAGAAGATCTAGGCCGTCGGTTTCCAGAAGGACACGTGGAAGAAATCTATGGAGTTTGAGAAAAACACTCCCAGAGAAAGTGAAGGAAGCGAAGTTGAGATTTTAAATATCTAAAGTCCAGAGATCCGAAGTAGATCTCAATTGTTGATCCAAAAGGGACATGTGTCAGTAGATTGTCATCTCTAGAATATTGACATACGAAGGAAGGAAGGGGTTGATATTTGAAATCCCTGATTTCTAGAGACCCGAAGGAGATCTCGACCATTGATGGAGAAAGGATCCGTAGAGCCATCGATCTGGATGAAAGGTCAAATTCACAAAGGAGGTGAGGAGCATCAATCTATATGAGGACACACATCAACATATCATGTACTCTGGTTGGAACACTCCGGGAAAAATCAAAGGAAGGAAGAAAGTTGAGGGTTGAAATTCCTGAACCCCGGAAACCCGAAGTGAATCTCAATCATTCGATTCGATAACACCACGTGTCGATAGATCATGAACTCCATGTGGAAGCACCATGGAGAAAGGGGAGTTTGAGAATTGAGACTCCCAAAGCCCGAAAGGCAAAATCGATCTCGTCCATCGGTTTGAAGGGCCACATCTCACTTGGTCGTTAAGACTAAGGATCGTGCATCGACGGAGGAAAGAAGGAAGAAAAGAAAGATAGATCATATTCATTGATCAAAGGAGCACCATCAATATCGTGATATCGATGGTCCCTTCACATTGTGGGGCCAAAACATGCTCATGTCTTAATTTTTCATGAGCGAGACGCAATTGAAACCACGGTTTTGGAGAAAGGATGCGTGGAGGCTCGTAGTGAATTGCGGGGTGAAAACCAGGTTTCCCTCAAACCACCTTTGGCCGTGCCTGCAATCGCATGGTGAAATGATAACATTGCCCATGGTCATATTAGCAGAAGATAAGGGAAGGATCTAACACTGCCAGGCTCCACCTCGAAGTATAATCCAACAACACTGATCAATCTGAATCTAATCGAAGGGTTTTTGTTTCATCTCTTGATTTCTTGATCATTTACGATTCAGTTACACTAACTGAATCATTGTTTCTGAGCATTTGAATCAATTTTCTGGGGTATTGGAATCATGGGTCTTGAGCATTCTGAGATTCCCAACATTGAGCGTTGGAGATGTAGAGTGTAACAGATGATGAGAGCATGAATAAAATAAAGATGCCAAGACAAAGGAAGGTTGTTGTTTCTCAATAAAACAAGTTTAACTATAGGTAATCAAGAAGAGAGAATGGACATAGTGTGAAAGATGAAAATATGAAGAACACAAGATGGACAGAGAAGAAATGGTGAAAACAACAGACTGTACAAGAACCTAAGAGCATGAGAAGAACATAGGAAGAGAAGATGGAAAGAAACAACAAGTGAAATTGAGCATGAATAGACAGAACCAGACCAAAATTGAAGAATAGAGAAGAACTGGTAAATGTTGAAATGTTTGTATTGTTGTAAGGTATTATTCAAGAAAAGTTTTAGAAAGAAGGGTGGTAGGGTGGTGCCAGGGAGGATTGTTGTCCTGAAAGTTTCAAGTGGGTTCTTGAACACAGGGAGTTGTAGCTTCCATCTGGTTGCATCCAGAAAAACAAGGGCGGTAGGGTGGTGCAAGGGAGAACCATTGTTCTTTGTTATACAAGTTTGTGCCTGTGCGATTGGAAGTTGGTGCTTCCATCCAACTGGTGTTGGAACACTCAGGGAGTTGGTGCTTCCTTCTAGTGGATGCTAGAGAAACCAGAAAGTTGGTGCCCTCAACAAGTTGCAACTTGCTAAAGAAGATGTTGTATCCTCATTTTGAGTTGGTTCTCAAAGAATGATGATGTACAAAATTTAAAAGACTAGCTATCATTCCAAGAAGAAGAGGTTTTCTCCCTTTATGGGTTTCCTCATGAATATATGTCTCTATGTATATCATGTGTGTGATTGATGTTTATTATTTTTGTTGTTCAAGACTTTCATAATATTGATTATCACTTGAAGAAGGTTAATAACATTTAAATAGGCATAAAATTGTTTAAGCACAGTAATAACTGATTTACCCCCCCTCCCCTCTGGTACAGACCCGCGAACCCTCTGGTACAGACCCGCGAACCCTTAGGTCCAAGGTCCATGCAGGATCATTCTAAATCTACCCCTTGAGTCCGATTGACTCTTCAGTTCCTCCATAGGGAATCCCACACACACTCGATGGTGTATCCACAGTTCCTTTTGAGTATGCCCCGTGGAATCAACCACAAATCACCACTCAAGACTTCCGATCTCAGTAAGATCGCACCCTTCGCTGAACCGAGACTTCGGGTTTCAAAATTTCGCAATCCTTGTTGTTGAGATTTCCTTCCTCTACAACCTCTGAAACCCAAAATGCCGAATTCTGATGCATTTAGCAAAGGTTGGCTTCCCAATGGGCTTTTCACTTCATCAGAATTTTGAACTTTGTGGTTTCGTGAATCCGGATGCAATGCTCCCAACTCTTCAACCTACGAACCCCGAAACATTCAACAAGGTTTCACTCCGCCTATTTGATGAAGACACGCCACCTATCCGCTCAATTTTTTTCTATCTCTAATGTGTATTCTTTCCACCTGTCCTTCTTCCCGGCTTTCGGGACTTGAGAAAGCCTTTGATTACCATCCCTCTAACACTTCGAAATCCTGAATTCCAAAATGATCTTATGCTCCATTATCTCGTTCAATGGTCCACGTTGAGCCTCACCTCCTGAAAGGTGGATTCATCTAGTGCTTAACCTTCTCGCAACTTCACTGAATCCCATGGTCCTCGCAACTTTGGGAGTTCTCCGCAGAGAATTCTAACCGCTTGTTTCCTCCTTGACAACTTCTACAAAATGAACCAATGTTCTCCCACTGGGACTTAACTTCTATGAGGTGACTTCGACCCTGTCTCCCTTTGAATACTTTTCAAGGAGTTAACCCTCCTGAGCTTTCTTTGGCAACTCAAGCCTCGAAAAGAATCTTGCATGCACTCCTTGCAGCAATCTATCAAATACTTCTCGGTATTTGATCTCTTTGACTTGGTGCAATCCCGACAACATAAATCCTTCAATCCTTCCCTTAGTTGATAATTCCTAAGACTTCCAACAGCCTGCGCACTCCTTGCACGACCTCTGTGCTTCACCTGCACTTCTGTTGAAAAGAGAACAACGATATCTCTCATGAGCTTTTTGAGATAAAACTCAGAACCCTCGTCAATGCACACCTTGCAGACGCTTCACTGCACTCCTTGCAGGAACTTCTCTCACTCAGGAAGAGAAACAATTGAAGCTCATTCTCTTTCTCTTTCAGACTTCATATACTTAGCATGAAATCATACATTCAACACAAAATAAAAACAAAGGCATAACAGAGAGAACAAAACAACTGTAAGCATACCATTCAACATATGTAAACAACAAACATCATAACACCATGAAATCTGAATTAAAGCTTCATATATTAACTTAGATTGCTTTTCTACATGGGTTCTTCTTCACAACTCTCTGCTACATATCTCTCTTCTCTTCTATTCTGTGCTAATGTTACAAATACACAATGATACAAGAATGAGGGTGTCTATATCCATTTTCCCTCCTATGTTCTATAACTGTCTAATCTTTTAATTCAAACCTACCTACTCTCATTAACTGGGCTTAAATGCCTTTTACATCAATAGATGAGAGTGAATCACTCAAGATCTATTTACAACATTCAGACATATATATAAGTACGCCTTCTAGCTATTACATTAACATTCGCTCCTTTAAACTTTCAAAAGTACGCCTTCTAGCTTTTACATTAACATTAACATGTGCTTTCCAGCTATCTTTCACCTCCACACTCGCTTGATTGCTTACGATGCTCTTGCATCATACTCCCTCACTTGAAAATTTTCATGAACTCTTGTTCATGAGCTCTTGCACGATCTATCCATGGTTCTGAATTTCTGCTTCATCTTCCCAGCTGGCATATTCAACTGGATATCCCTTCCATTTGACCAAGTATTCAAAATACTCCTTCCTCCTGGTCTTTTTGCTAATCCTCTTGTCAATTATAATTTCTATCTGTGGTTTTTCAGCTATAGGCATTTTTTTTTTCCATTGAACCTCTGTCTGTTCATTCTCCGCTCCTGCTTCTTTAGCTCTATAAGGGTACAAATCTGCAACATTGAATATCAGTGAAATTCCAACCCCATTGGGTAATTCAATCTCATATGCATTTGCCCCAAATTTCTTCAAGACCTTGCATGGTCCAATCTTTTTCATCTTCATCTTATTATATGTTCCTCTTGGGAACCTTTCCTTCCTCACATGTGCAAGAATCAGATCACCAACTTCAAATTGAAGTTCTCGCCTGTGTTGATCTGCTCTGCACTTGTATTATTGCTTTGAACTCTGCAATCGCTCCTTGACTTGGCTTTGAAGCTCCTTGATTGCTTCTACAAGTCCTCTGCACTAGCGCTCCTAAATTCACTTCGTTCTGAATCTTTCAATTCATAAATTCCCCTTGGTTGAATTCCATATACAATCTGGAATGGACTGTACCCTATGCTTCTGTTGATTGAGTCGTTATAAGAAAATTCTGCCTGTGGAAGAATGCGATCCCAGTGACTGTGGTGTTCAGTCACTAAGCTCCTCAACAAATCTCCCAAGCTTATGTTCATGAATTCTGTTTTTCCACTCGTCTGAGGATGATATGCTGAGCTAAATGAAAAACTTGTCCCCATCTTCTTCCATAAAGTCCTCCAGAAATGTCCCACGAACTTGGTATCTCAATCATAAATAATACTCCTTAGCAAGTCCTGAAGTCTAATGACTTCTTTGAAAAACATATTTTCAATGTGAGTTGTGTCATTGGTTTTCTGGCATGGTATGAAATGTGCCATCTTGGAAAATCTATTCACTACCATAAATATTGAGTCATATCCTATTTTTGTTCTTGGCAGTCCTAATATAAAATCCATACTGACTGCGCCCCACGACCTCTCAGGTATGGGTAATGGTTGGTATAACCCTGTGTTCTGCCTTTTTCCTTTTGTATGCTGACAAATTTTGCATCTGTCCACAAATTTCTTGACATCTGTCCTCATCCCTGGCCAAAAATATGAGCCATTAAATTTTTTGAATGTTTTATCATGACCGAAGTGTTCGGCTAATCCTCCACTATGTTTTTCCTTCAACAGGTTCTCCCTCATGGAGCAATTTGGAATACATAATTGATTGCCCTTGAACAATAATCCATCCTGTATCATATATTTAGTCCACTGTATTATTTCCATGAGAATTAGGTTCTCAGACACCTCATATGCTTCCTTAAAATCTGGGTCATCTCTATACATTTCTTTGAGGTTATCAAAACCCAAAGTTTTGACTCTGAATTCCTGCATTAGCAAACATTTCCTACTCAAAGCATCAACAACTTTGTTAGCAGTTCCATAAATATGCTTAATTACAAAAGTAAAATTCTGCATGAACTCAACCTATTTAGCATGTTTTTGGTTCAACTTCTCCTATTGAGTCATGAATTGTAAAGCATGATTATCACTATACAAAACAAACTCTTTGGGAACCAAATAGTGTCTCCATTTCTTCAATGCTTGTATGACCGCATAGAATTCCTTGTCATATGTTGAGTACTTGATCTTTGCTTCATTCAGTTTTTCACTAAAGTATGTGATCGGTCTGTCATCTTGGCTCAAGACTGCTCCTATTGCAAATACACTAGCGTCACACTTGACCTGGAATGTCTTGCTGAAATCTGGAAAAACCAAAATTGACTGCTCAGTGATCTTCTTCTTCAACAAATTGAAACTCTTTTCTACTTCCTCTGTCCAGTGAAAATATTTATGTCTTTTGTTCACCATATCCATCATTGGTGCGCTAATTCCACTGAAATTTTAGATGAATTTCTTGTATAAACTTGCCAAACCATGGAAGATTCAAACTTCAAATACGCTTTTCGGTGATGGTCAATTCTTAATTGTATTCACCTTATCCGGGTCCATCTTCAGCTCATTTGCAGAGATAACAAAACCAAAATAAATGAGTTTTTTCCTCATGAATGATGATTTCTTCATATTTATCAGCAATTTCTCTTGTTGWAACCTCCTCATTACTGCAACTAAATTCTATAAGTGTTCTTCTTCTGTCTTGCTGAAAATTAATATATCGTCAAGATACACGATGACAAATTTCKGAATGAAATCCTTCAGGACTTCATTCATCAGTATCATAAAAGTATTGGGTGCATTTGTTAAGCCAAATGGCATGACAAGCCATTCATACAGCCCCTCATTCGTCTTGAATGTTGTCTTCCATTCATCACCTTCTCTCATGCGAATCTGATAATATCCGCTTTTCAAATCAATCTTTGAAAAAAAACTTTCTCCACTTAAGCAATCCATCAAGTCGTCCATCCCCGGCAATGGGAATCTGTATCAGATGGTGATATTATTGATTTCCCTTGAGTCTGTACACATTCTCCAGCCTCCATCTTTCTTTGGATTGAGCACTGTTGGAACAACACATGGACTCAAGCTCTCTCTAATCAATCCTTTGTCCATTAAATCCTGGACCTGCCTCTTGACTTCTTCATTCTCCTGTGGCGTCAATCTATACGCTGCTTTGTTTGGTAAACTAGATCCAGGTATAAGATCAATGTGATGGCTTATACTCTTGATCGGTGGAAACGAATGAGGTAGTTCATCCACTACTATATCAGCGAACTCTTCCAGTAACCTCTAGATTTCCTCTGGTAAATCATCCACTCTTGTACTGGTTAAAACAATTCTACGCTTCCTGACCAAAATAAATTGTGTGTCTTCCTTCTTCTTAACCTCATTAAGAAGTTCCTTCCCACTCATGAGAAGTACAATGTTTCTCACCTTTGGTTTCACTTCTTTGTCCTTGATTGGCAACAACATGTGTGTTCTACCATTATTCTCCAGGGTGTATGTGTTCTTTATCCCATCATGAACCACATTCTTGTCATATTGCCATGGTCTGCCCAACAATAGATGACAAACATCCATTGGAATGACATCACATAGTATTTCATCCTTATATCCTCCTATTTTAAATTCAACTAAACATTGTTTAGTGACATTTACCTGATGTCCTTTTTGTAGCCACAAAATTCTGTATGGGCTTGGATATATGATATTCTACAGCTTCGAATTTTCTACCATCTCTATAGAAACGAGATTGTCTGTGCTACCACTATCCATGATTACCTTGCATACTCGGTCTTTTGTTTTGCAAGCAGTCTGAAACAGATTGTTCCTTTGGGTTGGGTTCTCTGCCTCCTTTTCTGGCATTAAAAGAACTTTCCTCATCATTAAGGATCTTCCACCCTCAGCATCTTCTGCCTCCACATCCCATCCTTGAGCTTCGGTAATGTGAGTCTCACCACCTTCTTTCTTTCTCTCTAGACACTCATAAGATTTATGTCCATTTTTCCCACAGACAAAGCATTTCACTTCAACTCCTCGACCTCTTCCTCTTCCTATAGCTCGAGGAAAAGTATTTCTATCAGCATACTACCCTCTCTGTGAGCTTCCTCCTCTCTCAGTTTGAGTTTGAGGTTTATTCCCCTCTTCTTGAGGTTTCTGAGTTCTGTCCTGGGCAATTGTCTTGCCTCTGGCTTGACTTCTACCTCGGCCTCTTTGACCTTTCTTTCAGCTCAACTTCTCTTCATATTTTAGAGCCATCTGATAAGCATCCTCCACATTTCGAATGATCATCATTCTCATCTCATATTGAATGTCATATATCAGACCATTCATGTACCTGGCAACCTTTTCATCATCGCTTTCCCAATGACCTGCCCTGATGTTTATCTTGTAGAACTCTTCAATGTATTCCTTCACTGACATCAAATTCTGTCTCAAATACTGCATCCTCCAAAATAGAGTGATATGATAATCCTTGGGTATGAATTTGGCCTTCATCTTTGCAACCATTCTATCCCAGCTTTTGATTTTTTGCATGCCTTTGCAGCGGTTGTCAGCCTGCAGTTCATCCCACCATAGTAATGCATGCCCTTTAAGTCTATTGATAGCATGTTTTACCTTCCTATATTCCTCGACATCTTCATAGTCAAAGTATCTATCCATAGCTCTAATCTAGTCTAGAATCTCTTCAACATCCAGGTTTCCTTCATACACTGGAATGTCCATTTTTTCTCTAGCACCTATCCTTGCAACAACCCTGAATAGGCATTCGTCTACAACATCTTTGACTGTGACTTCTTCTTCATGTCCAAATTCATTTTCACTTTCAGCCTCGTTTATATCCCTAGCGTCGACTATGCACCTTTGTGTTGTCTCCATGGCATCAAGCCTGGCACGTAGTTTGCACATTTCCCTCTCCACTGTTGGATCAGGCATTGGTCTGTCTCTTCTTCTCGACGACATGGCTGAGAATGGTTCTCTTTTCTCTGCTACAGAAAGCAAAGAACTCTTTCTATGATTTGATGTGTATCAGAGTACTCTTTCTCCTCTCACTCCCTCTGTCTGCAATATACAAATAGAGTCAAGATCTGATACCACTCTTGGTGTATACCCCCGAACCCTTAGGCCCAAGGTCCGTGAAGGATCGTTCTAAATATGACCCTTGAGTGAGATTGACTCTTCGGTTCCTCCACAGGGAATCCCACACACACTCGACGGTGTATGCACAGATCCTTTTGAGTATGCCCCACGGAATCAACCACAAAGCACCACTCAAGACTTCCGATCTCAGTAAGATCACACCCTTCACCGAACTAGGACTCTGGGTTTCACAATTTCGTGATCCCTTTTATGGAGAGTTCCTGCCTCTACAACCTTCGAAACCAAAAATTCTGAATTCCATTGCGTTGAACAAAGGTTGGCTTCCGAATGGGATTTTCACTTCATCGGGATTTTGGACTTTGCGGTTTCTCGAATTCAGATGCAATGCTCCCAACTCTTCGACCTTCGAACCCCCAAAAATTCAACAAGGCTTGACTCTGCCTATGTGATGAAGACACGCCACCTATCCCCTCAAATTCTTTCTATATCTAATGTGGATTCTCACCACCTGTCCTTCTTCCTGGCTTTCCAGACTTGAACAAGCCTCTGATTATCGTCCCTCTAACACTTCGAAATCCCGAATTCTGAAATGATCTGATGCTCCACTATCTCGATCAATGGTCCACATTGAGCCTCACCTCCTAAAGGGTGGACTCATCCAGTGCTTAACTTCCTCGTAGCTTCACTAAATCCCATGGTCCTGACAACTTCGGGAGTTCTCCACAGATAATTCTGACCACTTGTTTCCTCCTTGACAGCTTCTGCAAAATGAACTAGTGTTCTCCCACTGGGACTTAACTTCTATGAGGTGACTTCTAGCTCGTCTCTCTTTGAATACTTTTCAAGGCGTTAACCCTCCTGAGCTTTCTCTGGAAACTCAAGCCTCGAAAAGACTCTTGCGTGCACTCCTTGTGGCAATCTATCAAATACTTCTGGGTATTTGATCGCTTCGACTCAGTGCACTCTCAGCAACCGAAATCCTTCAATCCTTCCCTTAGTTTATAAGTCCCAAGACTTCCAACAGCCTGTGAACTCCTTGCACAGCCTCTGTGCTTCACCTGCACTTCTGCTAAAAAGAGAACAATGGTATCTCTCCTGAGCTTTCTGAGATAAAACTAAGAACCCTCATCAATGCACACCTTGCAGATGCTTCACTGCATTCCTTACAGGAACTTCTCTCACTCAGGAAGAGAAACACATGAAGCTCATTCTCTTTCTCTCTCAGACTTCATATACTTAGCATGAAATCATACATTCAACACAGAATAACAACAAAGGCATAACAGAGAGAAAAAAACAACTATAAGCATACCATTCAACATATGTAAACAACAAACATCATAACACCATGAAATCTGAATCAAATCTTCATATATTAACTCAGATTTCTTCTGTACATGGGTTCTTCTTCACAACTCTCTACTACAGCTATCTCTTCTCTTCTATTATGTGCTAATGTTACAACTACACAATGATACATGAATGATGGTGTCTATATCCATTTTCCCTCCTATGTTCTATAACTGTCTAATCTATTAATTCAAACGTACCTACTCTCATTAACTTGGATTAAATTCCTTTTACATCGACAGATGAGAGTGAATCACTCAAGATCTATTTAGAACAGTCAGACATATATATAAGTACACCTTCTAGCTATTACATTAACATCTGCTCCTTTAAACTTTCAAAACATTTCAAAACGTGAAAAATGCGTGTTGTGATTTCCAACTATCTTTTGCCTCCACGCTCGCTTGACTGCTTACGATGCTCCTACATCACCCTCTCAGTTGTCTTAGTATTTCCAACATAATATCTCTCTAGACAACCAATGTGTCACTTTATTTTGATGATACGTGCCTCCATAAAGAAGATGAAACATTTTTAAATATATGCCTTGGATCTATTAAGTGGGAAATATTAATATTCTCCCAATATGGGAGCTCATACAAGACATATTTATTTTTCATCCCAATGGGTAATTTCTCAACATAGGTGTTGAATAATTCTATATCATCGAACATATGCTCCCCATTTGAATTGAATATTTCTGTAATCTCCTTCTCCTTCTCTCTCTCATATCCTCTAAGCCATTATGTTGGTGTCATTATTCCACGCCTTTGGGCTCTCTCTATTTTACCATTGAAAGAGGATGTTTCTCTTCTATAAGGGTGTTGTTCTTGGAGGAATACCTTGGATCATTCATACACTAGCTTTAGTAGGTGGTTGAACCACCTAGCCTTCAGAGAAGGTCCAAAACATTTACATCCATGATATCCGTTTGTTACAAGACCTACGAAATTATTAATGTATACAATAGAGCATGTTAGAATCGAATTCCTAAACAGTACCAACCAATTAAATATGCCAAAAAATATTGTTACATATATAAACAAATCAATAAACATGTAATTTACCAAATAAAACTCTTAATCCTCGATAATCATGTGTGGTGTAGGAACATATGCCATACAACGTAAAATTCCTCTTTGTTTTGATGGGTATTGATACATCATATACATGTATCCCTTCCCATAATTCCTTCAATTCATCTACCAATGGTTGTAGGTAGACATCCATATTCTTCACCTGTCTTCTACCAGGGACTATAAGATCCAACATAAGATGTTCATTCTTCAAGGATAACCATGGGGGAATATTATTATTGATCACTACTATAGGAAAAAATGAATAGTTGGTGTTTTGGACGGAATATGGGTTGATTCCATCCATGGCTATGCTGAGTCGTAGACTTCGTACTTCATCCTTGAATTTTTCAGACCATGTATCGTCTATAAGCTTCATGGCTATTGAGTCTGTTGGGATTCACATAACTCTGGACTCACTTTTGTGCTAGGCATTTCATCCCTACAACATAGCTAATTCTTTGAAACAAAATAGCCTTTGAATCCTTGGTATTATAAGCATGTTCCTTTATATCGTATGAGGAGAACCATGTGATTTACTCTTTTTATTTGATTTATTATATATTTCATGCCCACATTTCAGACATATCTCTTTATTTTCATATTCTCCTCTATATAGAATACAATCATTCGAACATTCATGATATGATATGTACTCAACATCCAATATTTTCAACATTGTCTTTACCTCTTCGCAGCTACCAGGAAAGACATTATCACTCAGAAGAACCATATATTTGAATAACCTACAGTTAGTGGGAAATAGAAATTTACAATGTTATTTAACATTCATAAAATTGATCGTTTTTAATGTTGATTGTGTGACAATGTTTCCCAAATTATAAGGGAATTAATGATGACTAGTTACCTCAATATTGTCAAGAAACATTCATTTGGCATGCCAAAATTTTATTTCAAGTTGTACGGTAACATTGTTGTCCCCATTTGGGTAGGCTTTAACTGGCTAGGTCCAAAGAGAGGGGTGGTGGAAGCATATTTCATACTTTTGAATAAGGTATCAGTGATATGAGCATCATCCCCTCGCTCATCATTCTTTAATGCATCTAACAACATTGTCTCTATGGAAGTTGTATCCCATAAATAATCATCCATACCAACCTCTATTTCATTGACTCCATTGCCAACTTTTGAAGAACTACTATTTTTGTAGTCATTCCTAATTGGTGAATCTTGACGTAGTGGGAATTGAATAGGTGGTTGATTCAACCATTATTGGTATGATTCCTCTCCGATTTGTGCTCTTATTACATCCTTCTCTATATTTGACGCTCTAGTGGGGGGCAACAAAAAATGATAGGTAGGTCGCTCATCATCACTAGAATCCTAATTTCAAAAATATTGAATATTATTACATCGATGATATTAGTAAGCACAATGAAATTCGTTTTCTCAAATCACATTATACAAAACAATTATTACCATCACTAACCCAAGATTGTGGCTGGAATATGGCATGTTACTATTGGTAGCATAAAGTGGTTGTCCATTTTCATCTACCAACTGCTTGTAGTATGCTTCTCCTGATAAAATATTATGACACTTTTGAATTTGTACTGGAATATTATCTGCATCTGAGTTTGATTCTGAATCAGGATCCTGCAAATTTTGATACATTTTTATTCATATTGACATGGATAACAAAAATAAAATCAATTAGATAATTGAAATATAAATAAAATATGACCTTACTCGGGATGGAAAGCGATAACTATGAAATGGATTTTGATCAATATGGAAGGGGGTGTAATTTGAAGAATTGGCTATTTGATATTGTAAGGTTCTCTCCCTGCATTTGATCAAAATCAACAATAAATTATTTTTAAGAATAAGGGGTAAAATCATGAACATGGGTGTCTAGTTTGCTTGTTTTATGAGAAAACTAACTATATTTTCACAAGTTCTTCAACTTCCGGTATACAAAAGTATTTTTTTTATTTAGAATTTCACTTTATAGTAAAAACTAAACTTGTAAAGAATTTTTTTATCTTTCTACTGACTATTTTTCAAATTATTTGTAAATTGATATTTGATATGTCAATTTGGCAAATTTTTCACAATATATTCCTTAAAAATGAAAGGAATGATAATGAGTTATGTTTTCCCCCAAAAATGTATCTATTATTAAACTTTTGTTTTTGACAAACTAGATATACTGCAACAATACACAAGGACTCTATTTTCTTATGACTATAATTTTCAATCTAACGGATGAAAGTTACAATTTCTAGAATTTTTTGAAGTTGACCAAGATGAAACAGTTGCATATTTTAAACACATGTTTTCCCATACCTTGTATCGATCTTAATTTGTACTTAAAATTAAAATCTAAAAATACGCTTTCAAAGAGAATAGTTTAATGATTGTGAATATAATTTTTTCTAAATTTTCAACTGTTTATTTTTAGAGATATGGATATTTCATTTCACTGAATCAGAATGTCACCTGAAAATATTATGCAGTGATTTTTTTATAAAATTAAATAAAATTAGATCTAAATAATGAAAATGAAACCAAATTATATACGTAGAAGGTAGATTCAATTTTGAAAATATTGATATCAATTTCGAATCTAAAATATGAGTATTTATAGGAGTTCAAAACATCCAATGTACACCGAAGCTTGAGGGAAATATCAGGTTCTTGCAAACATTCCCATTCGTCGGTTTTGGACCGAAAAAATATTTCGGTCAAAAAGTATTATTTTTCGGCTGAAAGATATTTTACTAACGAAATCCGTAAAAAATAAATGGATTCCTAGTTTTTCGGTTGAACATTAGGTTTTCGGTCGAAACATGGGTGAGAGAATTTCGTCGGTTAGAAAAAAAAAATGAAGGGACACATCGTTTTGTTTCAATTGGTGCCAAATATTATAAATATTCTTCCGGTCGAATCAATTTAAAACAATTGACACTCAAGTAAAACTTTGAATAATTTTTTTCATTTTTTTCGTTGTTTTGAACAAGGTCTTTGATGTTTTGGATTGATTGATGTTGCCTTTTAGCTTATTAGGTATGGTCTTGCATGTGTCGGGTGAGATGTAGACACATCCTTGTTCCTCGGAACAGTCGCCAGCCTTGCGACCTTAAATGGTCAAAATCAATGGGAACCTAGGCTTGAGCATTGTAACATCCCGCTCTTGCACGCACTAAGCACCATTATTCTTTGAGCACACTTGCTTGCAGGTGATCCAAATTATTATACTATTGGTCGTTCGATTATGATTATGAGACATTATGGATTGATGATATGTTATTTTGTTGTATTCACATAGACAGGTTCTATTGGCTGGGTTCTCCTCAGTGTGCAGGACTTTGGACATTGGTGATGCAAATGCATCGATGAAACCCTTGGACTTTGGATCAATTTAGGGAGAGGATTGTTGGGTTTGAATGTTATTGATGTGACACATGTACATATGATTAGATGTTATGAATATTTATTATTGTTGCTGACATGATTTGTTGATGGATGCAGGTTGATGATAGCTTGCCGAACAGACTCACATGTGGAGTAGAGGGGTCATGCAGGATATCCAAATACTTGAGAGAGAGGTGTAAATAGAAGCCCTGCCACATACCACTAGCACTCCTGTAGTGGCTTGAATTGTAGGTTAACGATTACCTAGTTTGAGAAGACCCACGATGTCGTGAGGGAAGACTGTGATAGTCGCTCACGATGATTCTAAGCGGAGTGCAATAAGGAAGGAGCCTTATTCCATAGAGGTCCTTAGTCTCACACAATATCACCTGGTGGAGTATTGAATCCAAGGGTTTTTTATGTCTACCAATTCATTCAAGAGGCAAGTGGCACCCTTGGATCACATAGTGCGTCCTGAAGGGCACATCGCGGAAGGAAAACAGAAAGAGTTGAGTGGCACCCTTGGAGCATGTAGTGCATTCTGAAGCACACGTCTCGCAAGGAAAATGGAAAAAGGTGAGTGGCACCCTTGGAGCACCGAGTGCATCATGAAGGGAAAGTCATGATTTCAATGGATAAGTGAATAAACGTAGTCAGACTTAAAATGAATGATGTGAAAAGTAAGATTTAAAAATAATTTCCCTAATAAAAATGTCGCCAAACCTAGTGAAATTAAAATGTAGGTCTAAGTAGCACATTTGGTCAAAAATAATAATCAAAATTAAACATGTAACAATAAGGGGGTCAGAAATTCAATTAAATTATTAAAATAAAATTACAGTGGGGGATTAAAATTTTAAAAGGGAAATTATTGTTTTATCTACATACACTAATTTAATTTTTGATTAAAAAGAAAAAGGGGTAAATGGTTGTTTTTCTACACTTTCTAATTTGAGTTTTAGTTAAAAATGGAAAAGAGGGAAACTTAAAAGAAATAGGAAACTAAAGGAGAAAAGGGAAACATAAGAAAAAGGGAAACGTAAGGAAAACGTTGAATGTCTAACTTAGTAAGGAATTTTTCCATTCAGAACTTTCTAATTATGAACTCAACTAGGAATTTAGTAAAGGCGTAAGTCATTTAAGATGTGTAAGGGAATTTTGGGACACCAAGGAGCATTTTTGGGAATTATTTTGGGTGGGTGAGAGAAATAAGAATAATTTTTTAATTAATTAAATTATTTTCTAGTGCAACTAGGGGATCGGGTGACATGTGTATGGGGGAGGTTTTTCCTAATTGAAATTAATGAAAAAGGAATTTAATGAGAATTTGGGAAACTAATTACTTAAAAATTCTATAAAAAGGGTGGAGGAGGAGGAATATGGATCTCATCTTTATGTGTAATGTTACGCTCCTGAATTTTTGTCTTGAATGAACTTATCTTGTGGGAGTTGGGATACTCAGCACAGGTAACGAGTGGTATCTCGAGTTGGGTGCTAGTTGTTTTATGGTATAGTGTGCGTTGCCCCTTTGTGGCTCGAGGGGCTCAAGGGGAAGAAGAGTACCCCTAGCATTGGCTGGGAGGTACCGGTGAAGTCACATTGGTCGACAAGCGGAGGCTAAATAGAGCGCGTGCAGGATAGAAACTACGGAGCATTTACTTTTGGCTAAGGTACATATGTTTAAGGTATTACTTGCAATGAAATTAAATTTACACATTTTATTTCTCTCTGCTCGGTTGAAGATTTCCTTTCCATGAGTTGTCTAACATATGCTTTCCTATGGTGTTGTAATTCCATTGCTTGTTGTTTTCTGATTGGATTTCATTTGGCGAACCCAACTTCTGATTTGATTAAATTATCTGTGTGGATTTTATTGATTACTATGAAGAGATTGTTCTTTATCTTCGGCCCTTATCCCTAGTTCATCAGTCCATGCCTGAGCAGTTGACCAGGATCCAAATCAACAATCGTCACTTCAGTGTTTAAAGACTTATAGATTCTATTGCCCTTCTTTTCTGTGCATGGATGATGAGTGAAAGATAAGTTTTGCCCAACTATCTATCCATTCCTTATCTTTGTGTTTGATTGATTCTTGGTGGAATGATTAGTCTTTGTTCCTTCTTGCGAAAGAGTATCTCTACGTTTTGATTGACTACATCTCTGATTTTCTCTTCATTTTTAATTTCTTAAACTTTGATGAACCTATGAGTCTTGTATGCCAATTCTCTACATTTTCTGGTGATTGATTACATGTGTGTTTCCTGGTGGTTGATTTATTTTGCGTTTCACTTGAATGATTATATTTGTTCTTTGATATCGATGTTTTTATTTACCTCTGTGTTTTGTCTCTGCACTTAACAAACTGATCTATGCATCCAATTTACACCCGTGTTCAAGTCATGTAAGCGTTCCAATCATATCGATTTCACCAAATATTTGCGTTTAAACAAAATTACCTCTTCTCGTATTATTTTTATGATGGTCCTTGATGGTTTTGTGGATGAAATTATGACCTTTGCATCGAATCCTTTCCTTACTTATTTTATTTGAAATCTAGCCTAAACGTCATCATATTTGGGCATTATTCACTAGTTGAGTAATTATTTATCTGGAAAATGAATTTAGTTCAAGGGCAGTATTATGGTTCACAATTTGGGACTTAGGGCGGCTTTCTCTTGATGAGTTAAGGGCTCATTGTTTCTTGTCACTGCATTTGTCTCCCTTTGTTATGCTCTCACTCCACTTGTCAGTCTTGCTGGCGATGTTGTTATGATGCAATCATGTTATTGTTTGGGTCTGAGTCTTGCAATTACCGTTTTGTTCTAAACTCAAATTTATGCTGGTCCTATAGGTTTCTTGTTTCATTCGTCCAATTTAGGTTTGTTTTCTGAATAAATTGAATATTTACCCTTGAAGAAATGGATGTGGCCTTTGGCGCACCTCCCACAAGTTTCATTCCTGCTCATAAATCGACCAGTTCGCATGTGTAAATGTCGACAATGATTTACCTTTGACAACACTTTATATATTGATAATAAATGCCTTTTATAATATATGTGCTTTGATGGATCATCCCTCCCTTTTAGCTGCATTTGATTTCATACCTGTGTTTTTATGAACCACGTTTTTCACAGCTTCTTCCTAAACCATGAATTACCTGAGTTTTCAATGAATCCCGATTTAGCAATGGTTTTCGATGTGGCTATTACTGTGTTTTAATGGTTTGGTATTAAATGGATTGGCATTGGCATGGATTGACGGTGAATAATTAATAGATAGCGTTTTTCATATGAACACAACAAACTTATGGCTGAGCATGACTGCGACTATGTTGGTTGCTGCATATAGATTCTGACAATGAAATTAATAATAAACATGTGTTTAATTGCAATATAATTGCAATATGTGTGTATATAAATGTTGGACAATGAATTGTATAGTCAACAATTTAATTAGATTATTTATTAGACAATGCATATAATTGTTCCAATTTTTTTTTAGATAGTGAATTGTATTGCTTAGAGGATAATGAATTTATATTGTATCAGACAACGAAATTATATTGTTTCAGACTGTGAATTTATATTGTTCAGACTGGGAATTTATATTGTTTCAGATAGTGATTCCAGCATGATATCCCTACTGCTACTTAAGACAACGAATTTTATTGTTTTAGTTTTAATGGATAGCAATATATTTTAGACAACAATTAATATATTTATTAGACAACTATTGACAATGATTTTGTAGGTATTGTATACCTAATTAAAGATTGAGTATTGTATATCATTTTTGTATGTGAATGTCAGCGTATTTAATTTCCATTGAACGCATTTAACACATTGTATTTAATTTTCATTAAATGTATTTATCACAACGAATGTATTTAACACAACGTATTTAACATAGTCTTGACCAAATCTATATGCTAGTTACCTTAAGATTCAAGAGTATTGTAGTATTCATTAATCTTAATTTATGCCATATCTGTCTTGAATTTGGAATAAACATCTTGCTAGCGATGTCCTTGTATTTTTAATTGAATACTATGTCATGGAAGAAGACTCGTTATAATACATCAAATTATGGATTGGTGTGTCACCTTGACCTTACTGCCTTATGCATATTGCATGTGTGCATATCTATCGCAATGCCATAGCAGTGTCTTTGGTGTATGTTGCAAATAATTTTCTAAGAGTTTATAATGATAAACATATTTGATTTATTTCTGGTTATAGTAAAGAGGCATCTTGATGTCCTTCTGATTACAATGATGACGAGTCTTTGTTTATTTGATTTTTGTTGGGATGGAGAATGGTTGGAAGCTGACCATTTTCTTATTCAAATGGTAGGAACTTGTTTAAGTTTCCAAGATTCATCGTCCATGGCACAAGGAATTCAATGTGTCATATGAATTGATTATAACCGTCAATTTCCCTTTTGTCTTGTTGACTTGTCGATGAGGGGCTTGGTAATTTCGTCATGTGGTTGATAGTTAGTTCGGTCTCCTAGCGCGATGAATTTTTCTTGGGTTATCGGTCTAGATGTGTCGTGTTGTGCATTGGTTACTGTCACGTGTATCACTGTGTGATGACATGATTCCTAATGACAACCTGGACGGAGTCTGTTGCTTCCCAATGTGGGTGTTGTTTGTTGTATTTGATGTTGGCACTTCATTGGTAACACCTTAATGTGTTTGGTTTTGTGCACCATAGAGGTTTCCCATTTATTGGTCGTCAAGCCGTTGTGTCGAATTGGTTGATGTTGTCCTTTAGCTTGTAGGCGTTGTCTTGTTTGTGTCAGGCGGGTAGTCGTTTTTATTTGTCTATTAATGACCTTATGTTTTGTCCAATTTCCTGATGTGATAACATCTGAGTCATTTTTTAATGTTGCCTGATCTGTGTGCATTGTGTATTCTTCAAGCTGTGTTGTTTAACTGTTGTCATCATTGTCGCCCTACTTTAAAAAAAAAAAAATTATTGTGTTGAATCGCTTGTAGTCGTAATGAGTGGGGTCGCTAAAAGTGTTTCTTATGTGTCCTGGAGGTCCTAACGTTGTAGGGTAGGATGGGTGAGTAGTCGTTTTTATTTTTGTCTGCTTGAATTTCATATGTTCCATCTAGTTGCATGATGTGATAGTATGATAGGGCATTATGTTGTCTGTTACCTAAATTGTTTGCATTGTGTTCGTCATCGAGTTGCCTTGATTGACTGTTTGGTGTTGTTACTTTCCTTCTATATATATATATATATATTTCACTTGTTATGCGTCGCATGTTGTCGTAACGATGGGGGTCGTTACAGAATATTATAATTTATAGAATTTTTTGAAGTTGACCAAGCTGAAATAGTTGCATATTTTAAACACATGTTTTCCCCCACCCTGTATCTATCTTAATGTGTACTTAAAATTAAAATCTAAAAATACCCCTTTGAAGAGAATAGTTTAAGGATTGTGAATATAAAGTTTTCTAAATTTTCCACTGTTTATTTTTATAGATATGGATATTTCATTTCACTGAATCATAATGCCACCTGAAAATATTATGCAGTGAACTTTTTATAAAATTAGATCTAAATAATGAAAATTAAAACAAATTATATCTATAGAAAGTAGATTCAATTTTGCAAATATTGATATCAATTTCGAATCTAAAATATGAGTATTTGCAGGAGTTCGAAACATAAAAAGTACAAGGAAGATTGAGGGAATTATCAGGTTCTTTCAAATAGTCTGATTCACTGGTTTTCGACCGAAAGAATATTTCGGTCGAAAATTATTTTTTTTTGGCCGAAAGATATTTTACTAACTAAATCCGTAAAAAATAAACGGATTCCTAGTTTTTCGGTCGAACATTAAGTTTTTGGCTGAAAGATGGGTGAGATAATTTCGTCGGTCAAAAAACAAATGAAGGGACACGCCGTTTTTTTTTAATTGGAACCAAATCTTATAAATATGCTTTTGGTCGAATCAATTTAACACAATTCGCACTCTCGTTTCATGTTTTTTCATATGTGGAGCCCCTAAGTAAAATTTTGAATCATTTTGTTTCAGTTTTTCATTGTTTTGAACAAGGTCGTTGATGTTTTGAATGCAAAAAACAAATTATATATTGAAAGCATTCTTGAACATTTTTTCATGGTGAAGGCGTTGTTGAACATTTTTTCAAGGTGAAGGCGTTGTTGAACATAAAATTGTTGATAAATTATCTTTTAATATTTTTTGTGAGAATGAAGTTTTCTGAGACTATTCTAAAATGTTGATTTTTTTTATTTAACTTTTACAAATTACTACACTCATGGGAAACAAAATTTTGCACAAGAAAAAATTTGATCACACTTGAGACGAAACTTGCCATAACGAACAAAGGAAAGAACATTATTGGAGAAAGAAACAAGAACATGAAAATATTGAAGAAAGAAACAATGATGATGTAAATAGATATCTTCAACAAGAAGAAGTCCAACCAGATATATGCATGTACACATATTGTCTATATTAAAAGTATAGAATCATTTTTTAAAATTATTTTTTAAAATATTTAATTGATTGTAATTCATATTTGATGTTTTTCAAAAACAATAAATAGATTTTCCTCATAACATCGATGAAGTCGTTGAAACCGAAATTGAAGCATAAGGTGACTCATTTATTGCTATGTACATAAATATCTAGATAATATAAGATGAACATTGGTATATATAATTTAGTGAATTTATGTTTGAGTTTTGTTTTTCAATATAAACTTTAAATTGAAATATGCAGAAGAATCTATCAACATTTATGATGAAATATTAGAAAATGTTGATACTGACAAATTTGGGATGACATAAGTTAATCATTATATAATATATCATGTTACGAATATGTATTATACTTTTTTCAAAGATGAATCAATGACAGCACAAGCTCAACTTTTACCCTGTCTAATAAATTCAAGAATGTTAAAAGACCCTACATCATTATTGGGTATTCAAAAGTCGACAAAAGATACAAAGGTGAAACATAATGGCTTTGAAAATATAACTAGTGTTTTAAACGATTTTGAAAAATATCAAAAAAAAGATGTCAGTGTTGCACGTAGAGTGATACAAAGAACAATTGTTTCATCTAGCAATATAAAAGATCATTTGAAATGACACATGGAAAAACAGATGGGAACGTCAAGAAAAACATTGTACAAACATAGAAAATTTTGATTGCAAATAGATGCAAATGATGAACTTTCTTGTTTGACAGTTATTTCTAGACAACCCTACAAAGATAGAATTGCAGAAAATGTCAAAGAATCAGCCCGTAACTGTTGGTTGAAAAAATCTCGTGTTTCACCACATACAAGGGATGTGTTGTGAAGAATAATAACACAAAAACAATATGAAGAACATCCAAAACATATATTGCCAATGACACAAACATAATTGTTAAATAAGTTCAAAGAAGATCACAAAGAAGTTAAAATTTCCATTAATACATTTGTGCAACAAAGACCATGGTTTGTTAGACCCATCATTGTTTGTGACACTTGTTTTTGTCATTATCATGTGGAATTTGAGTTATATTATGAAACTTTTATTGATTTTGGTAAAACTTTATGGTCAACTTTACCTCCTCCTTCCACATTTCGTGCTTTTATATCTAAAATTCTATGTGAAAGAGAAGGTGATGAATTATTTTACCAAAACAACCATGTTCGTAGAAATAAATGTGATCGTTGTGAAAATATACATTTGTTTCACTCAAAGTATCCTATTGATATGAGGGTTCAATAATTTTCTAATATAACAGTCAATTGGAAGAGATATGAATATATCAGCATCATGACTCCACATTCTTAAAAGGTTATTTCCAAAAGGATTGATTTGATATTAGATAAAATCAGTGTGATAGATGTTTTGAAGAATTTTGAGGGAAAAATTTATAAATACACCAAGCACTTGCATAGAGCTCGATGGCAAGACCTACAATTTAAAAAATCTCGTGAAGTATTTCCACCAGGGACAATGTTTTATGTAGTTGATTTTTCATAGAATTACACATTCACTGCACAAAAATAAATACAAAGTGAATATTATCATTCTCGTCAAATCACGATATTTGTCCAAATTCTATATAGACATGCTCAACGAAGTCTTAATAACACATAAATCACCAATGAAAGTCGACATGTTATTACAGAACATCACTTTTATCTAAGTGATGATCGAGCACATGATACACATTATGTACAACATTTTTTAAATAAATTTTATGATCCATTGAAAGAACGTGGGATCAGATTTGATCGACATTGGGTAGGGTCAGATGGATGTGTAGGTCAGTTCAAATCTTCATGATAATTCTATTGATTGTTTCATCTTCATAATAAATAAAAAATTACAGATTGTTGGAATTTTTTTGAGAGTGTTCATGGAAAAGGAGAGCATGACGGTGCAGGGGCATGTGTAAAACGAGAACATCGAAGGTATCAAATGAACCTCATGCAAATCGGTTTGAATCCGCTGATTAAGTTATTGAATGGTGAAAAGTGGCACTAATATATGAAAATAAT
This sequence comes from Picea sitchensis, assembly GCA_010110895.2. Lineage (NCBI taxonomy): Eukaryota > Viridiplantae > Streptophyta > Pinopsida > Pinales > Pinaceae > Picea > Picea sitchensis. The sequence continues at coordinate 66,873 of SNQJ01S0008967.1, forward strand.
CCATCAAGAGATGTGCACAGGTGTGTACATATATACATGTTACACGTAAAAAATATATTTTTATTCACGTGTTCAAATTTATATGATATTCAATCATTTTCTTGGTAGATTTCAAGTTAACAAGTTCTTGTATTGTACAGTTTTTTTGGTATGTTGGAATCCAAGATGTAAATAGATCAATCCCATATGAAGCCAATACAATACATGGGACACGAAAAGTGCATTCATTTAAAAAAAAGCGCTAACAAAATGTGTTTTCATTTGATAGGAGAAATAAATCTTGTTTTTGTTCAGTTTGCATAGAGGGCACATAATCCATAGAGATTTGCGAAAATGAAAATGTAGAATATGTTAAAGATTGGAGACATACCAAACTTGATGATGATGATGATGATGATTAATGTCCACTAAGACCTAATTTGTCTATCGGACCTTAAGAGGGTAAGTGATTACTTGTGATTCTTTATAATTTTGTTTCTGTGCTAGAAAAGCATTAAGAGAAGCTTTCCAAGATCACCATATTTTTGTTGAGTTAAGAGGTTAGGAAGGTTGGTAGTGTGATCAATATTTTGAAAATGAGATCTAATATGGGTATAGGATGGACAATCTAAGAGAAAGTGTTTTTCATATTCAACCTTCTTAGTGTCAGTTGATGGCGAAAGAGTTTATAATATTTTTAGAGAAGGTAATTTTTATGTTTAAATATTTAAACAACTTGTAGACGTACTTGTGTGATAATATAACACGAACTACTTGTTGGAACATATAGAATTATTTGCAGGAGATGTCTTTGTCGTGGTTTCACTGGTAGACAACATTAAAAATGTGAAATATTATTTGATGCGATGCACATAACAAAACATGAGGTTATTAGAATATTTTGATGATAACGATTTTGTATATGAAAGAGGATCCATCATATTGAAAGGATATTTTTTTCAAGAAACCCATCAAACCGATACTCATTTTCACTTTAAATACTACGATTCATATGTCATAAGTTGTCAATATAGTCATTTGGTATGTGTAGGATGCATAAAGTTAATAGAGTTTCAATCCAGGAAAAAAAATAAAAAAAAATAACAAATAAATAAATAAAATAAATAAAATAAAAATAAAAATAAAAAATTTCTAAAATGGAAAATGTCAAAAGCCGATCATGAACAAATAATTGAAGATGGTATACCATTATGATTTATTTAAATAAGTGACATGTACATTCCATAATTTTATATTTTGCATTGAAAGTACATGTATTTATAAATATCTACGATTGTAGAATCATTTGGTTTAGTTTACTTTCATGGTCCATTCAAATAAGAAAAGTTATATTTTTGATGAATTATAAAGTTTACCAAGCCTTATTTACAATTTGAGGGAAGAACATATAGATTATATAGGGAACCTAAAATGACCTACAGTTTGGGTGATTGTACTAATAAGGTACAAATTATCCATCGTATACACAAATACTTTAATGCATAACCAATTTACTACATAAAGGATCTGTGTTCATTATTTGCAATGATTGAAATGCTTTTTCATATGAAGAGGATAACTTCATATCAAAACTAGGACCCATTTCCATGTCATTATAAGGGAATATTGATGGCTTAGAAAAACTTTCACTAAATGTAGTACCTTCCATAAAATCATCCACCTCTCTATTAATATCTCTAGGAATAATATCATTCTACAAATAAAAAATAACAGGTCATCGACTAAGGCTTGGTTTGTTGCATTTAGATTTTCATTTTTTTAATTGAATTTGGAGTATATTGAGAATTCAAGGTAGTGTATGATTAACATCCTAATTAAAAAATTTAAATACATCCTAAATAGTATCAATTTAAATTATGAAATTGTGAATTTTGATTCCAAAAGTGTTGATATATTAATTTTCTTTGTAATGTGCATTTAGATTTCAATATCTTGAAGAAAATCAAACAAAATTGAAATTATGAGCTACTTGAAAAATGTGTATGATGTTACCTAACACACATTTTAAACATAGTTTTCATTATGTTTGATTGAAAGAACTCAAATTGAAAAAGAATGTGATTTGTGACATGATAACAAAGTTGGAAGTTTACTCAATGTAGACCTTGTATTGTGGATGGTGTGTTGTTATCCCTGCAAATTTTTGAATAGAAAATTATTCAGTGATATTGAACAACACTCATAGGTGTCATATTAATGGCACTAGTGAATACTTTCAATGTGCAGAGGATTGATAATCCATCAACAATTTTCTACCCTTTTCGGTACATAAACAATTTATATCAATATAAATTTTAATGAAAATCACTTACTTATATTAAAGTATATTTTAATTGTACATATTAAAAAAGGTTAGATCATGTTTTTATTTCAATTTTTATTTCAAAGTATATTTTTAATTCACATTTTCTTGAATAAATATATTGAAAGCTCGAAAAGAAACCAAAGATGAACATAATATTGAAAGCTCTAAAAGAAACCAGAGATGAACATAACTAGTTTAGTGTTGGACTATCATTTCATTATGAATTCACAATAAAGAAACCAAGGATGAACATAACCAGTTTATTTCTGAACTATCATTTCATTGTGAATTTTCAATTTTTAGTTCAAGGCTTTTACTAAATTTTGGATTGATAGGAGTCTACGCATTATCAAAATAAGAAAGGGGCCTAGATTGATGTGATGATCACTATGCTTAAATTTAACATAGTTACGGACTTAACGAGAACTATGACCTCAAAACGAGATCTCTAGCCCTTAAAACCCATATTTTTGAATAAAAAACATGAAAAGCAACCCCCAAATCAAAAAATGGTGCTACGAGTAGCACCATTATTTTAAACGGAGTCAAAATTACAACATTTTTCAAACATGGCCTTCGAAACTCATACAATAGCTCAAAAAAACCTTAAAATCAACACCCAAATCAAAAGTGATGCTATGTAAAACAAAATCTTTTTTACTAAACGTGAAAATAATAGCTATTTAAGACCTAACTAAAATTGTGATACGGACAACAAAACCCTATGAAAATTTAAAAAAAAAACCCCGAAATTGGACACCAAATGGTCACTTGAAAATTTATTTACAATTTTTTTTTAAATTTACATTAAAAAAATAAATAAATAGAAAGAGCAAAATCCTCGCCAATATTTTTTTTTTAAATGACCAAAAAAATACATTTAAAAAAATATATACAAATTCAATTTAAAAAAAATAAAGATTAAAAAACAAGGTGAAAAAGAAAAATAGCTAAAAGGAAAAAAAAATTATTGAAAAATTTCCTCCAAAAACAATAATTTAAAAAAATAATTATATATTTTTGTACAAAAGAATCATTAAAAAAACCTTTAAAAAGTAATTAAAAAAA
>SNQJ01S0008967.1:70321-92605 GCA_010110895.2 Picea sitchensis
TAAAAAAAAAAAAAAAAAACAATTACCTGGAAAAGGCAAAAAAATAACAAAATTCAACAAAACAATGTCTAAAATAAAAAATATTAAAAAATCTTAAACTAAAACTTTAAAATTATAATAAAAGATAAAAAAAATCAAAAATATATATTTTAAAAACAATATTTGAATGAAAACAAAACAATTTAATAAAATCAATAATGAGCATATTTAAAAAAAATAGAAAACCAAAATTTATATAAAAAAAAAAAATTAAAAACAATTTTACTATACAAAAACTATCGATTTTAATTGAAACTAAAGTTAAAAACATAGAAAAACTCAAATATAAACAAATTTAATAACATTTAAAACAAAATAAATAAATAAATAAAATACAATTATGCAATTGAAATATTATAAAACTTTAATTAAATAATATTTGTAAATGGAAAGAAGATGATTCGCTCTGTGCACTAGGGTTAGGGTTGCTTCATCTCTATTGAACTTGGCCACCCCTATAGGGTCTCAATGATTCCAAGCGAAGGAGGGCCACGAGGCTCCTCCTGTAGTGAAGCGACGATGGATGGAAGCAATGGAGGGGGTTCCAGGCGCCCAACATTCGAGCCTCCACCAAATCTTCACTCAAAGCTTCTATTTGAGGGTACATTTAAGGACAAAGCGATGGATATTGATTTAGGGAAAACACCAACATCAACAAGTGCGACACATCCATGGATACCAAGGAAATGCATTCCGTAGGAGCTACAAGCCCCGGAATACATCATAAGCACACCTAGGATTGAGGGACAAAAGCAATACATGAGGGACTATGCCTTAGTGGGAAATTTTTTAGGGGTCTGCCCCTCTAATTGTGAACTGGTAAAATTGATACACCAATGGTGGAAGCCCAAAGGCCATTATGATCTACAAATGGGTTCCAAGGGATTTTTCACCATAATCCTGTATAACTTAGAGGACATAAATCACATTTTTTATGGAGGTTCCTATTTCTTCAACTCGGTGGGTCTCTTCCTGAGATTTTGGACTAAAAAATTCATCCCTGAAACGAAGGACTTCGTGCATGCCCTAGTGTGAATAAGGGTCTATTCCTTGCTACAAGAGTTTTGGCTTAAGGAGGTGTTGGCTAGCATTGGAAACACCATTGGAGTGTATGTTAAATCCTCAGAAGCCACAAAGAAAAGAAGATACACCTCCTACACACACATTTGTTTTTATCTAAACATTGCAAAGCTGCTACCAGGATCTATTGCTTTGGAATATCATGATGAGGACTAGCTGTAAACCATTGACTATGAGCACATCTCGTTCAGATGTAGAAAATTTCATGAGTATGGGCACCTCTTCAGGGACTACCCCCTCAACACAACAAGAAAATATGGAAACCTAGAACCAAACAAAAACAAATATGGATTTATCCAGGTGCCAGGAAAGCGAAGACAAGGAGGAATAAGACCAAAATCTCAGACGAACAAGGAGCTGAGCTCAAGCAACCAATTTGATATTTTCTAACAACATCCGGATATCTTGAATACTTCACAGATCCTTCCTACAGATAAAACACCTTAGAATCCATAGAAAGGGAAAGGAGAGGAAGCTCAAGGTCTGACCGAAACCACTCCTCCATGCATATCCAACACCACAACCTTAGAACCTTCAAAAATAGAAGACAAGGACACAAAAATGGATTTAGATGAGAAAGATCTGGCGGGCATTGACTTGGACCATCTGGAACATGCCTATCGACACCATAAACTCTATACCATTCCTCCATACTAGTTGAGAAAATTCCACAAGATCTTCCTTAAATCCTCAACAGGTTCCACCACCAGATCTAGTGCGGGTCTTGGAATACAAGGAAACATGCAGAAAGAACAACACAAATACCAGAAAGATGAAAAAAAAAGAGGAAGAAAATCTACCAGCAAGCTCATACAAGAGATAGGGCACTTCATGGTTAAATCAAGTTAGATACATATCATATCTGACAACTTCCCCCGCCCTCCCCTCCCCATCCTCATCATGAAGAAAATTTCTTGGAATATAAGGGGGATCAATGATCGTAGTAATCAAAATCTACCACAGTATATGATCATAGCAGAAAAAACATATATAATGATGCTACAAGAAACAAAATGTGTTATTGAAGAAATGGACAAGATTCTCCCTAACTACTGGAAGTAAGGGAAAGGTATCTACACGATGTCCACAGGTGCAATAGGAGGATTGGCACTTCTTTGGAACCTAAGCTCTGTCACCCTGGAAGAAAATTTCACAACCAAATGGTCCATCTCTGTCGCCTACTAACTCATCGGATCTAACAAACCTGGCTACCTAAAAAGTGTCTATGGAACAACTACATCAAGGGACAAACATGCCTTCTTAAGGAATCTGGAGAGCCTGGCCACCTTAACGGGGGGGAACAAATGGATTCTGGGAGGGGATTTCAACATGATTCACAATCTAGATGAGAAGAGAGGAGGAAGACAGCATCTTGAAGCGGAGTCTACGGACTTTCAGAGCCTAATAAATAACTTAGGCCTTATTGAAATAGACACCACAAATGTCATCTTCACCTGGACAGATCGAAGAACTGGATCTCATCAAATAGCTTGCAGGTTGTACCACTTTCTTCTCTCTGATTCTCTCATGTTGGAAGGCACAACATTGGAAGCGTGCATCCTTGATGTCCATGGGTTGGACCACTTTCCTATCCAAATTTTGCTGGACATTCTCACCACTCCAGGAAGAAAACTCTTCAGGCTGGAATGGTTTTGGCTCAATCACTTATACTTTCAACAAAACACCCACACCTATTGGAGGGAGGTGACAGTTCCACACGGATCCAAGATGTACAAATTCCAGCAGAAAATCAAAAACTTCAAGAAGAATATCAAGACTTGGAACAAACACAGCTTCGACAACATCTTTGAGGCCCAAAATCAACTAACGGACCAAATGGGCATCATACAAAGACAAATCCATGAGCAAGGCATATCTGAGGACCTCAAAACATAAGAAGCAACAACAAACCAAAAGATAGAGGAAAGAAAATCCCAACAAGAGATCTTGTGGAGACAAAAAGTCATGCATCCAATGGCTAAAGGATGGGGATAGAAACACCAAGTTATTTCATAGGTATAACATTCAAAGAAGACATGCCAATCACATTACTCAGCTACTCACAAAAAATGGACAAACCATCCATTCCCATGAGTATCTAGAAGAGGAGTTGGTCACGTATTATCAAAACCTCTTGAAGAAACCCCAGAGGGACAGATCACAAGCCATCACCCAGGTCACGCAGCACATACCCTCTTTAATCGTGGAGGAACAAAATGAATCCTTGCTGCAACCCATCACGCTCGAGGAAGTAGATAAGGATCTCTAGGATATCCCCAAAGGTAAAGCCCTGGTACCGGATGGTTTCACTACTGACTTTTTTTATCATTGCTGGAAAATGATTAGAGGGGAGGTATGGGAGATTATCGAAGACTCAATGTTCTCAAGCCAAGTCCTCCCCTCCCTTAATTCTACTTTCCTCACCCTGATTCCAAAAGAAGAGATAGTAAACTACCCCAAGCAATTCTGACTGATTGTGCTCTGTAATGTCATTTACAAGCTCTTAACTAAGGTGATAGCAAGGAGATGCAAGCCTATCCTCCCCTTTATCATTTCACTAGAATAATCAGGGTACGTGGAAGGAAGACAAATCTTGGACAGTGTCATCCTACCGCATGAAGTGATCGATTCCTTAAAAAAGACCCACACTCCAGGTATGCTCTTAAAACTAGACCTTTCTAAATCTTTTGACAAGTTAAGTTGGGACTATATGTGCTCGATGCTCCTAGCCTTTGGTTTTGACCCCTCCTAGGTTGAATGGATCTTGAATCTCACCTCTTCTTACTTCTTTTCAATCCTCATCAACAGAGTCCCTTCTCTCCCTTTCTCTCCCACCAGATGACACAGGCACACCCTCGGGGCACGTCCGCTTCCTCAGGACCTCCTCTTCCTTCGGCCCGAAGAGCTGAAATTGTCTTTCAATCCCTTATCGGGACCTTCCAATACCCACAGAACTCTCCTTATCAATCTCCCTTCTCAAATTGATAAATCGGAACTCGCATGATCGCGAGTCCTGCACTCACGAGATCGGGTCTTACAAATCCCCGAACCCCGATGAATATTCTCCGAATGCTTTCTTTGCTCCTATAGGGAATTTCCCTGTTGGGAAATCGACACTGTCGCTATCATAATCCGATGTCCTCACGGATCCCCGACTCTCGATCCCCGATGGTACCTCTCTCCACTTCTTATCTCCCTCTGACTAACTCCTTTCTCATGCGACCTGCTAGTCCACGAGACCACGGTCCTTCCCTCTATCACAGTTTTTGAATTCGTGGAGTTGGAGTGTGTAGAACTTACACCCTTTGGATCTCCGATTCTCTGATTCCCGATGCCACTTGGCATTGACTCCAGCGAGGGTTGATTTTCTGACACCTTTCCCTTACTATGGCGCCTATGGCCCACACTTCTGTGGTGATCTGGAAATCGCGTATCGCTAAATCGCAATTTCTGTTGCACAAATTCACATGACCCTCCAAGTCCTGAAACCCGATATGGATGACACCTGGCTATGGCTCTGCTATCCCAATAACTCCTCCGGGACTCCTCCTCTGCTCGCCGGGACCTAAACTCTGCACAACTTTCCGATATCTAACGGCTGACGGGATTTCATCAATCTCCTCTACGAATCCTAACCGTCGATTCCTCTCCTCCCTCCTTAAGGACTTCTTGGAATGGAAATATCCTATGCTCTACATTAAAGAGGTCATGAAGGTGCTATACCTCATGATCTCTTCCACTCCGATTCTTCAGAGGAACTTGCGCGCACTCCTTGTGCTCAACATTCAACAACTTCCCAAGTGTTGAATCTTCCGAATTTGCGCACTTCTTGCAGCAGTAGTCTTCGATTTCCCTTTGCTCAGGTTTTACAACTGAGACTTCTTCTCCAACCTGCGCACTCCTTGCATGGCTTCAACAACCCAAATACACTCGTTGAGAAAATGAGAACAACAGTTAGACTATCTCAGTCTTTTGTCAACGCACTCCTTGCGAACAACTTCGACTGCACTCCTTGCAGGAAATCCCTCACTTAGACAGAAAAACGATTGAAACTCATACCCTCATCCTTTCACACTTCACATTCAATCATGAAATCATATGCACAACATATCAAAGCAAATGCATAACAGGAAAGAAAACATTCATGAGCACATAAATAATATACACAGAGAAACAACACCAACCATGAGTTTGAATCAGAACTTCCTTCTATTAATTCAAATGCCTATACATGGGTGTTCTTCATACAATTCTCTGCATGCTCTCTCTTCCTGAATAATGCTACTTCCATATGTTACAATGGTACAATGAGGGTGTCTATATTCGTTTTCCCTCTCGGACTCTAAAGCTATCAAATCTAAATTAAATTCCTATCTTCCAGCATTAAATCTAATAAACGCCGACTATCTACCAAAGGACAAGAGCTTAAGTCTCAAGGTCCAATACAATATACAAATGCGCTTTCATAAATGGCTTCATTAAAGACTTGAGCTGCAATCCCAAAGCACTTCATTTATTTGGGTTTTTTTATCCAACTGATCTTCGCTTGATGTGTTGGCTCGCTTGATGAGTTGGCGATGCTCCTGCATCATACTCCTCGTCTTGAAAAATTTCATGGGCTCCTGTCCATGAGCTCCTGCACGGTCTGTCCATGCTTTTGAATCTCTTCTTCGCTTTCCCAGCTGGCATCTTCCACTGGGTGATTCTTCCACTTGATCAGATACTCATTGTATTGCTTCCGCCTGGTCTTTTTGCTCACTCGCTTGTCGAGTATACGCTCCATCTGCGGCTTCTCTGCAATCGACATCTTCTTCTTCCATTGAACCTCTGGTTGTTCATCACTTCCAGCTCCTGCTTCCTCAGAATTATATGGATATAAGTCTGAGACATTGAATGTCGGATAAATTCCAATCTCATCTGGCAACTCAATTTCATAAGCGTTTTCTCCTAGTTTCTTTAGGACTCTGCATGGTCCAATTTTCTTCATTTTTAGCTTGTTGTATGTTCCCCTTGGGAACCTTTCCTTCCTTAGATGTGTTAGAACTAGATCACCAACTTTGAACTGAAGTTGTCTCCTATGCTGATCCGCTCTGCGCTTATATTCCTGGTTTGATTCCTGCAATCGCTCCTTCACCCTGTTGAGAAGTTCTTTCATCGCCTCTGCAAATTCTTCAGCATTTGCGCTCTTATTTATTATCTTCTCTGAATCCCTTAGTTCAGATACTCCTCTTGGCTGCCTTCCGTATATAATCTCAAATGGACTTTTGCCTGTGCTCCTGTTCACTGAGTCGTTGTACGCAAACTCTGCATGTGGCAACACATTGTCCCAACTGCTATGGTGCTCTGTCACCAAGATTCTTAATAAATCTCCCAGACTTCTATTTACCACCTCGGTTTGCCCATCCGTATGAGGATGATAGGAAGAACTAAACATCAAGTTAGTTCCCATATTCTTCCACAGTGTCCTCCAGAAATGTCCAATGAATTTCGTATCCCTGTCCGATACTATGCTTCTGGGTAACCCGTGAAATCGAATGACCTCCTTGAATAAAAAAATTGCGATATGAGTCGCATCACTGGTCTTCTGGCATGGGATAAAATGTGCCATTTTGGAAAACCTATCAACCACCAAAAAGATCGAATCATGTCCTCTTTGCATCCTAGGCAATCCCAATATGAAATCCATGCTGATTTCATCCCATGGCCTCTCGGGTATAGGTAATGGTTGATAGAATCCCGCATTCTGCTTCCTGCCCTTTGAATGATGGAAAATTATGCATCTTTCAATGAACCTCTTGACATCTTATCGCATCCCTGGCCAAAAATATGATTCGCTCAGCTTCGCGAATGTTTTGTCGTGGCCAAAATGTCCTGCTAAGCCTCTGCTGTGTTTTTCCTTTAACAGATTCTCCCTCATGGAGCAATTCGGAACGCACAGTTGATTTCCTCTGAAAAACAATCCTTCCTAGATCATATAATCTATCCATGGGATTCTTTCTCTGAGAAATGGATTCTTAGATGCTTCATATGCCTCTGCAAAATCTGCATCACCTGCATACATATCCCTAATATTCTCAATACCCAATGTCTTGACTCAGAACTCCTGCAGCAACAAACACTTCCTGCTCAAAGCATCAACCACTTTGTTAGCAGTACCTGAAATGTGTTTAATCACAAATGTAAAATTCTTCATATACTCTACCCATTTAGCATGTTTCTGATTCAACTTCTCTTGTTGAGTCACAAACTGCAAAGCATGGTTATCACTATATAAAACAAATTATTTTGGAATTAAATAGTGCCTCCATTTTTTCAATGCCTGGATGATGGCGTAGAATTCTTTGTCATATGTGGAGTACTTCAATTTTTCCTCATCTAGCTTCTCGCTGAAATATGCAATTGGTCTGTCCTCCTGGCTCAAGACTGCTCCTATGGCAAAGCCACTTGCATCACATTTCACCTGAAATGTTTTCAGGAAATCCGGCAACACCAACACTGGTTGTTCCATGATATTCCACTTCAAAAGATTGAAGCTCTTCTCTACCTCTTCAGTCCAATGAAAATATTTATGTCTTTTCTTGACGGTATCCATCATCGCTGCGCTAATTCCACTGAAATTCTTGATGAATTTTCGGTAGAAACTAGCCAAACCATGAAAACTTCTCACCTTGAAAATATTTCTCGGTGATGGCCAATTCTTGATCACTTCTACCTTATCCAGATCCATCCTCAACTCATTCACCGAAATAACAAAACCGAAATAAATGAGCTCTGTCTTCATGAATGAGCACTTCTTCATGTTGATCAACAACTTCTCCTGTTGTAGCTTCCTCATCACAATGGCTAAATTCTTCAAATGTTCATCCTTGGTCTTGCTGAAGATCAGTATATCATCGAGATATACGATGACAAATCTCCCGATGAATTCCCTCAGGACTTCATTCATCAACCTCATAAATGTACTCGGTGCATTCCTCAAGCCAAACGGCATGACTAGCCATTCATACAAACCTTCATTTGTCTTGAATGTTGTTTTCCATTCATCGCCTTCCTTCATGCGAATCTGATGATATCCTCTCTTCAAATCAATCTTTGAAAAAACCTTTGCCCCACTCAGGCAATCCATCAGATCATCCATTCTTGGCAGTGGAAACCTGTACCTGATGGTTATTTTATTAATCGCTCTCGAGTCGGTACACATCCTCCAGCCTCCATCCTTCTTTAGACTGAGTATTGTCGGAACAACACATGGGCTTAAGCTTTCCTTGACTAATCCCTTGTCCAACAGTTCCTGCACCTGCCTCTTAAACTCCCCATTTTCTTGGGGCGTCAACCTGTATGCAACCTTGTTCGGAAAACTAGATCTTGGTATGAGATCAATGTGATGACTCACACTCCTCATTTGTGGTAACGAATGAGGTAATTCATTGACCACAATGTCAGCGAAATCTTCCAGCAGTTCCTGAATTTCTTCCGGCAAATCATCCACTCTTGTGCTAGTCAGAACAATTCTCGGCTTTCTGACAACAAAGAACTGTGGATCTTCTTTCTTCTCCATCTCTGTGAGAAGTTCCTTCCCACTCATGAGAAGTATTGTGTTACTTACTTCTGGCTTCACCTCTTTATATTTAGTCGGAAGCAATCTGTATGTCCTCCCATTTCTCTCCAGGGTATATGTGTTCATTCTCCCATCATGAACCACATTTCTGTCATATTTCCATGGTCTACCCAGTAATAAGTGGCAAACATCCATGGGAATGACATCATAGAGTACTTTGTCATTATACTCCCCTATCTATAATTCAACTAAACATTGTTTAGTGACACTCACCTGATGTCCCTTCTGTAGCCATGAAACTTTGTATGGACTTGGGTGATCAGTTGTCTCCAGCTCCAGCTTTTCCACCATCTCGGTCGAAACGATATTATATGTGCTACCGTTGTCCACGATAACCTTGCATACCCAATCCTTGGTCTTGCAAGTTGTTCTGAAAAGTTTGGTCCACCTCTTTCCCAGGTGTTAAGAGAGATTTTCGCATCATCAGTGACCTTCTGCCTTCTGTATCTTTAGACTCAACATCTCGCTTCTGCGCCTCTGCGATGTGAGCTTCTCCAATGTCCTTCTTTTTATCTGGAAACTCAAATGACCTATGCCCATTCTTCCCACATGTGAAACATGTGATAACTCCACCTAGGCCTCTTTCTCTACCTCTGGTACGAGGAAAAGTATTTGCGTCAGCATAATCTCCCTTCTGTTCATTATGTTTCCCTCTCTGTTCAATGTATGGTCCTTTGTGTGAGGTACCACCTCTTTCAACTTTACCCTGAGGTTTCTTCCATTCCTCCTTGGACTTCTAGAATTTCTCTTGGGCAACTGTCTTGTCTCTGGGATGACTTCTGCCTCGCCCTTGCTGACCTTGCTTATGGCTCAACTTCTCTTCCACTTTCAAATCCATCTGGTAAGCATCCTCCACCGTCCTAATGGTAACCAAGCTTAATTCATCCTGAATGTCGTATCTCAGACCATTCAGATATCTGGCAACCTTCTCATCATCGCTCTCCCGATGACCTGTTCTGATATTTAGCTTGTATAATTCCTCAGTATACTCCTTCACTGCCATCAACTTCTGTCTCAAGTTCTGCATTCTCCTAAACAGTGTGATTTGATAATCCCTTGGGATGAATTTTGCCTTCATCTTCGCAATCATTCGATCCCAGCTTTTAATATTTTTCTTACCTTTGTAGCGTCTGTCAGCTTGTAGCTCATCCCACAACAATGCTGGATGTCCTTTCAGGCACGTGACAGCATGTCTGACCTTCTTATCCTCTTCGATATCTTCATAATCGAAGTAGGTATCAAGAGCTCTAATCTAGTCCAATAGCTATTCTACATCCAGACTCCCTTCATAAGATGGAATGTCCATCCTTGTTTTCAAACTCATCCGGGCGATAGCCTTAATTAATCGCTCATTGGATGCATCTTCAGCTGCAAATTCTCCTTGTTGTTCGGCTTCGACTTTGCCTTCGGAGTCACTCAGATCTCCAGCACTAGTTGTGTGTCTCTGCGCTGCTTCCATATCTTCTAATCTTGCTCAGAGGTCACGTATATGTCTCTCCATTTCTAGATTCTGTGCTTGTCTCCCTCTTCCTCTCGGGTTCCCCCTATCCTCTGGATTGGGTGATTGTCTTTCTCTCCTCAACGGCATGGTGAGATCTTCTCTTCTTCTCTGCTACAAAAAGAAAAGATATTTCCTCACTCTGATACCACTCTGACACAGTCGCGCCCTCACTGGGCACGTCCTCTTCCTCAGGACCTCCTCTTCCTTCGACCCGAAGAGCTAAAATGCTCTTCCAATCCCTTATCGGGACCTTACAATACCCACAGAACTCTCCTTATCAATCTCCCTGCTCAAATCGAGAAATCAGACCTCGTGTGATCGCGAGTCCTGCACTCACAAGATCGATTCTTACAAATCCCCGAACCCCGATGAATATTCTCTGAATGATTTCCTTGCTCAAATCGGGAATTTCCCCGTCGAGAAATCGGCACTGTCATTGTCATAATCCGCTGTCCTCATGGATCCCCGACTCCCAATCCATGATGGTACCTCTCTCCACTTCTTAGCTCCCTCCGGCTAACTCCTTTCTCATGCGACCTACTAGTCCACGAGACCACGGTCCTTCCCTCTATCGGAGTTTCAGAATTCGTGGAGTTGGAGTGTGTAGAAATTACACCCTTAGGATCTCCGATTCTCCGATTCCCGATGTCACTTGGCGTTGACTCCAGCAAGGGTTTATTTTCCGACACATGTCCCTTACTATGGTGCCTATGGCCCACACTTCTGTGGTGATCGGGAAATCACGTATCGCTAAATCACGATTTCTGTTGCACAAATTCACAGGACCCTCAAAGTCCTGAAACCCGATACGGATGACACCTGGCTATGGCTCTACTATCCCGATAAATCCTTCGGGACTCCTCCTCTGCTCGCCGGGACTTAAACCCTGCGTAACTTTCCGAGATCTAATGGCTGACGGGATTTCGTCAATCTCCTCTACGAATCCTAACCGTCGATTCCTCTCCTCCCTCCTTAAGGACTTATTGGCACAGAAATATCCTATGCTCTATGTTAATGAGGTCACGAAGGTTCTATACCTCTTGAGCTCTTCCACTCTGATTCTTCAGAGGAACTTGCGCGCACTCCTTGCGCTCAACATTCAACAACTTCCCAAGTGTTGAATCTTCCGACTCTGCTCACTTCCTGCAGCAGCAGTCTTCGATTTCCCTTTTCTCAGGTTTTACAACTGAGACTTCTTCTCCAGCCTGCACACTCCTTGCACGGCTTCAACAACCCAAATACACTCGTTGAGCAAATGAGAACAACAGTTAGACTATCTGAGTCTTCTGTCAACGCACTCCTTGCGGACAACTTCGACTGCACTCCTTGTAGGAAATCTCTCACTTAGACAGAAAAACAATTGAAAATCATACCCTCATCCTTTCAGACTTCACATTCAATCATGAAATCCTATGCACAGCATATCAAAGAAAATGCATAACCGGAAAGAAAACATTCATGAGAACATAAATAATATACATAGAGAAACAACACCAACCATGAGTTTGAATGAGAACTTCCTTCTATTAATTCAAATGCCTGTACATGGGTGTTCTTCATACAATTCTCTGCATGCTCTCTCTTCCTGAATAATGTTGCTTCCATATGTTACAATGGTACAATGAGTGTGTCTATATCCGTTTTCCCTCTCGGACTCTAAAGCTATCAAATCTAAATTAAATTCCTATCTACCAGCATTAAATCTAATAAATGTCGACTATCTACCAAAGGATGAGAGCTTAAGGCTCAAGGTCCAATACAATATACAAATGCACCTTCATAAATGGCTTCATTAAAGACTTGAGCTACAATCCCAAAGCACCTCATTTATTTGGGTTTGTTTATCCAGCTGATCTTCGCTTGATGTGTTGGCTCGCTTGATGAGTTGGCGATGCTCCTGCATCACCAGAGGAATCAGGAAGGAGGTACTATGTCCCCGTTCCTTTTCATTATCATGGTAGAAGGTCTCAGACTCTCTATCTAGGCCGCTTAGCAAGCAAGACACTAGAAAAACTACCCTTGCACAACATCAATCCTCCGATATCTCATAGCCAATTTGTCGATGATACTTTGATGATGGGCTCCCACACATCCCTTGAGGCCCATACTATCCTCTCCATTATTGAAACCTTCGGTGAGGCTTCAAGAATGGACATTAACAGGGAGAAGTCCTAGATCTTCTTTTTCAATACTTCGTTGTCGACCCAACTCCGCATCATAGAAATCCTAGGTTTCACTTGAAGCTCCCTTCCATCCAAGTACCTAGGTATCCCCCTCCTTGATAAATCCCTCAGGAACAGTTCTTGAGAAAGCCTCCTCACCTCCTTCTCAAAAATACTCTTATCTTGGACCTACCGTGCTATCAATATCCCCAATTGCCTCATCCTTCTTAAGTCTGTGATGCAAGCCTTACCAGTCTATACCTTCTTAGCCCTCACTGCCCCTAATTTCGTCCTCAGCACTATCAAAACCCTACAAAGGAACTTTCTTTGGAAAGGGCTCAAAATAGGGAAAATATTGGCATTGATCAGTTGGGAAAAGCGTTGCAGACAAGTCTCAAGGGGGTTTTGGAATGGGAGACCCTTCAAACATGAACAAAGTTTTGAGTACTAAGATCTGGTGGAGATGGCTAACGAGACATCAAGACCTCTGGGCCAATATTTGGAGAATAAATTACACTCCCAACACAGTGGAAATAAACCTCATCATATGGAACGGAGACACCCCAAGATCCCTAATATTTGTGGTTGCCAAGTAGAATCGACACCTTGTAGTCAATCATGCCTTTTGGGAAATCTAGAATGGTTAGACAACCTTCTTCTGGAATGATTCATGGAAACAATTACCTACCATGGTGCAAGAGGCCTGGGCTGACATCTTATGCACCTTAGATACCCAAGCGGGACTGACAAAAGTGCCAGACTACTAGAAGGACAATCCCGCAGATGCCACCTGGAGATGTTGGAAATCCACTCGAGAGGACCTTCGCATCGAAGAACAAATGGATCTTCAACCTTAGTACAACTTGATCAACGTACGAAAAATTCCCGTATTTCCAGGAGAGGACATCCTATGCTGGGGGCACTCCCCAAGGGGCACCTTCAACATCCAAGAAGCTTATGTCATCAAGGTCAATTTCAATCTCTTCCCCCTGAGGAAAGTTTGGAACAAAATATGGTCACTAAAGAATTGGTAAAAAATTATCATCTTCCTTTGGTTGGTGGCGCATGAAAGCATTCTCACCTGGGACAATATCACCAAAAGGGGGTTTACATAGCTGTCCATATGCCCTTTGTGTATGGAAGAGGTGGAAACAATGAATCATATCCTAAACATTCCCCCCTTCATCACCCAAGTTTGGGACCAATGCATGTCTATCATGCACACTTTAGATTGTAATAAGGATAGCATAAGCACAACCATCGAAGAATGGAGAGAAGTGGCTTTCTAATTGCCTATTTTAAACCACGTATGGCAACTTCTCCCCAATTTTATCCTTTGGAAAATATGGAAGGAAAGGAATTGAAGGATCTTCAGGAACACACAACACAACTGGAAACACTATTGGACCCAAAGTTTCCACAACGTAATGGAAATAGTTCGCTTGTAGCACTTGAGTGAAACAAACTTAACATGTCCAAATCGAGAACAAAGAATCTTGATTTATTGGAAATTCAACCCAAAACAGAGTTCGCCATCTACTCCTCGGAATCACTCCTTTGGGGACAACTCCTCACATTGGTCCTCTCCTTTGGATGTTTTTATCAAATTAAATTTTGATGGAGCCTCCAAGCGCAACCCAGGGAAAACATGCTTTGGAGTGGTCTTCCGAAACCACCAGGGGATTATTC
This sequence comes from Picea sitchensis, assembly GCA_010110895.2. Classification (NCBI taxonomy): domain Eukaryota; kingdom Viridiplantae; phylum Streptophyta; class Pinopsida; order Pinales; family Pinaceae; genus Picea; species Picea sitchensis. The sequence goes on from SNQJ01S0008967.1 coordinate 84,411, forward strand.
TTCTCATCACCGTGGGAAGTTAGGCCACACCAAAAACAACACTAYAGAATTATGGAGGCTCACAAGAGGCTTGCCACTTGCTATAGAGAATAACTTCAATAAACTTATAGTGAAGGGAGACTCGCAATTAATACTCAATCTCTTTCGAAAAATCCTGAATGGTGTTGATCCAGAGAAAATCTTGCCATGTTGGGGAATTTCTCATGGATTGAGGACAATCGCTACGCTTATCCGACCTAATCAAGCCTTCATCCTCTCTCACGTGAGAAGAAAGGAGAACCAGATTGTTGACGAACTGGCCAATATTGGAACGAACTTGGAGGGACCAAATCTTCTTTGTCAAGCTTCTATCCACCAGATGCACCCCATCCTCCAGAGATGTAAGTAAAATTCTCTATTTAGCGACAACTCCCCATATGGGGTGTTATTGCGGACCAGGTGTGAAGTTTATCGGACAAGAGGTAGCCACCATGCCAACCACGTGATCTGTGCATGCCACACCCTCCTGCCACTGCCATGCCTTTAAAATAGCCTTGCACCTACCAGGGCCCCGTTAATAACAATGCGCACTGCTCTGGCTATTTGTCCCTTTTGATGGATCAAAGCCATGAACCAGACTTTACTCATTTCGTGCATGTATTCCTCCACCAGTGATTTCGGCATTATGAATTCCACCAGGTGTGCTCGCAACTTCATTCATCCTCGACCAATTCCTCCAACGGACCGTGTTCCCCTTGGATACTCCTTCGCTACCTCTTCCTCCTTCCTGTGCTTGATATCCTTCACAGCATCTTAGACATGCTGAGACAAAGGAGGAAATCCAAATGCGGCTCGGCTTGGTAGCCCAGCTGAGCACGCATGGCTCTCCAACCCTCGCCTACACCGTCTCACAGTTCTTCGCCCTCATCACCTTCCTCGCCATCCTCTTCGACGCAATATGGCCTTAGCCTTAGAAGCCTTCCACCCCTCTCCTCTCCTTTTGCATGTATTCTTGAATGGTTTGATATCTCTGGAAACTCTATGGGTTTCAACCCAGGGCCACTCTAAAATTTGGCCTCCACCTTGCAACCAATTCATGTCGTTCCACCCAACTCACCTGTAATCACGCCAGCCCATTCGCCCCCATCCCAACCACACTATGCCCAAACATAGAGTGAAGTCTTTGGAGCCAGACATGCACCAAAACAAGAGCCTCACTCCTAAACTGAATCATCATCAGGCTCAAAATTGCAAGTGGGCCTTGCAATTCTGCAAGGCCTGGTCTTTGATTTACAAGAGGACTTGGATGACCCCCGATTTCGGATGGAAATGTTGGATGGGAAGGAAACAATGTTCCTGGAAATGGTCTCAGCATTGCAGGGAGCATGCCACCCCACACATGATGAAGAAGATGCAACAGGGACTGAGCCGTTGATTCTTATGTCAGCTGTGCACAGGACTACATAGGAGGAAGGGGCATCGGTTAAGGAGGAAGCAACAACAGTCATGGATGAAACGACCAACACCACCTCCCTAGACGTGTGGAAACACTACAATTCTACCACATGATTTGCACAGGTGTCTCTATGCATGGTTAGCAGGGTGTTTAAATTTCATTTTCCCACATAGGGCCTATAGTCATATTTTGTATGTTTCAATTATGCCAGTGTTAGAAGAAAGGTCAATTCGGTCTTCCATAGGGGGCTGCAATTTTTGTATTAAGACATTGTAATCTTTATGACTAACAACTTGAGACTTTGGTTCTTGACATGTTCGGTTAACTGAACTGGTTTCCCCTCGGGGTAGTTCAGTTTTTATAGTCTTGAACAAAATGTTGATACTGTAATTTCTACTTTTTGAAGGCTTTTTATACAATCTAACTTACAAAAAAAAAACATAAAATTTTAATTAAAATTATAACCATTTTTTTTTCAAACTTACATATTATTCGGGTTCCATGGGGGGTGATGCCCAAAATAATCCCCCATGAAACCCACGTCACTCAACCATCACACGCATGGGCTAATTGGGCATCGTGGGTGTCGTGGCGGGTGATGTCGGGCATCACCCTAGCCACGAGGGGCTAAGACCTGGCCCCATGTGACATCACCTCAGCCCCCGGGGGCTAATCCATAGCCTCGTTGGACCATGTATTATCCCTTGGTGGCTAGGGTGATGCCCGACATCACCCCCCATGACACCCACGGTGCCCAACCAGCCCCCACAGGCTAATCCTTGGCCCCGTGGGACTAGGGCTTAGCCCTGGGGGCTGGGGTTATGCCTCACATCACCCGCATGGCCTCCCATCACTGGTGCATATTTTTTTTAATTTTTTTTAATTTTTTCATAAAAGTTTACATATTTTAAAGTTTTTTAATAAAAACTTTAATTTTATTTTGTAATTTTATGGGTTTTTTTTTAAGTTTTTTTTTATGTATTAAATTTTGTAGTTTGAGTGTGTTAATTTGTTTTTTTTAATATATATTTTTATTTTTTGTGTGTGTTTTTTAAACTTTTCTAAATATTTTGGGCCATAAAGTAGTTTTTTTACCTTTATTTTGTTTCTTTTTCTAGTTTTAGATTAGTTTATATATTTGTTTTGGTTTTTGTTTTTTTTCCCTCTTTAGTGTTTTAAGTTTTTCTTTAAATTTTTTTATTATATAAATTTTGTTTTTGTTTTTAATTTCAATTCTCTTATTTTTCTTAGTTTTTTTGAGTTTTTAATTTATGAAAAAAAAATGAATTATATTTTTTTGTTAAATATTAAAAAATAGTGTTCTTTAACTACATTTGTTTTCTATGTATTGAACTAAAGGTAAACAATGTGTTAAAAATTGTGTTTTCCACTATATTTTAAAAGTATGGAACAATAAATTAATTAAGGAGACACAATTAATGAAAAATAGAAACTTCAAAAAACTAAATGGTAAAAAATATTTTTAAGATTGAAAGAAGAACAGAAAAATGACTAAAAACACCATTGAATAAAAAAAAAAATTGAAAAAAATTAAAATAGATGAAAAATACGCATTTAAAAAAATGTGGAAACATTGTGGATCGAAAAATTTAAAATATCGAAAAAACACCTAAAAAAAGAGGGGGGGGGTTCTACCCGTAGCACCATTTTTAAAAACGGGGTAAAAAAATTGCCCCCCAAAATAATGAGAACTTTGTAGAGTTCTCGTTAAGTTGGTAACTATGTTATTTACAAAATCGTTATTAAAGTCAATTGATTATCACTTGAATGAAATGGAATAAAATCCATATCAGCCAATGAAAAGTGTCAATTCTTTTACCTTGGTAGTCTAATACTAATTTTTCACCACATTGGACTCAAACTTTCTTTTTATGTTTTAACTCTCATAAGAAGCTCTCACATATTTAATATACAATATTGTTTGTTGTTTTTTCCATTCTAATATTATTAATAAGAGGCAATTGAGAAGTCTGAAATCTAACTTGAGAAATCCTCTAGTCCCCAACCCTCATCTCTCAGTGTCGTTTGGGGTAAGGGGCTCCAAAGTGGGAATCTATAATCTCACATATTTTTAATATACAATCTTGTTTGTTGTGTTTCCCATTCTAATATTATTAATAGGAGGCAATTGATAAGTCTGAAACCTAACTTGAGCAATCCTCTAGTTCTCAACCCTCATCTCTGAGTGTCGTTTAGGGTAAGGGGCTCCGAAGTGGCAAACTATAATTTGATAACTTGTTTGACTTGTTTGACTATTTTCAACCATATTCGCAAATCTAACAAAACTGAAATTATAAGTTGTATAAACTATAATTTGATGATTTGTTTCACTATTTTCAACCATATTTGCAAATCAAACAAAATTGAAATTATAAATTGTAGAAACTATAATTTGATGATATGTTTGAATATTGAACCATATTTGCAAATCAAACAAAATTAAAATTATAAGTTGTACTTGACATAGTACAATGATGTTTATAAATAAAATGAAATAAAACATTTTTAATTTCAGCATAGTATCATAAAACATAAATTAACCTTTTACTAAATCATAAAAATTTAAATTATAAGATGACCATAAAACATAAATTATCCTTTCACCATCATAAAAGTTGAAATTATAATCTATTAACTCTTTATAAATGAAAAATAAACAATATATTCCACCATCATAAACAATATAAGAGAAATCAAAGATGAAACAATAAATTGATATTTTGAGCTCCATATATATATATATAATGAAAGTTTGAATAGTTACACTGCCAAATACATAGGTTCCACAACCATATAGGCTAATAAAAAAAACTAAGAGTCTTGATTAAAACATTTAACTCCAAAATTATATAAGTCCTCACTTTAAGATAGATCACTTCATACCTGCAAAAGAAAACATTTGTTGAATTTAAAGTTTAAAAATTTAAAATTAAATGTACACATACCATTTTATATAAATAACACAAGTTTTCATTAAAAAAAATTTGGCATACATACCAAAATAGTTAATTTTCATCTTCCAACATGCTTATTTCCACCAAATATAATGTAAACATTTGTAACAATAAAAAACAATATAAAGAAAAACCAATAGCAGATACTAGCATATATACTTTATTTTAAAGATATTTAACTAAATATTAAATAAGAAATAAGAAATAATAACATACCCAACCAGAGTTCCACAGATTTAAGATTATCGTTTTTTTATTATACTTTTTTGGCAATTTTTTAAAACCAAGCTTTCATCACGAAGTTCCAAAACTTCCAAAATAGTTATTCTCCATATTGAGCATACATAATCTAAATAATGTAAAATCTTATCTAAAATATTATCAAGCAAATTTTTAAAGAGAAAAATTGTGTTCTTTGTAACTAATTTTAGTGTTCAGAGTTAGATAATACCCTGAAAATAAATATAGTTGTGTATGCAGAAAGCTCACAAATCTCCATATTAAGTCATTATTCCAATAAAATACTTATCTCCTTGTGGATAAAGTCTCAGATCCTTCAAGTGAAGTTCTCATGCCAGGTGACCTTGTTTATTGAGGAGTAAAACACTTATCTCCTCTTCTACATTGGAATAGATGTTATCATATAATCAAATTATCTCAAATGCCCTTTCAAATTAAATGACTCATAAATCTCCATATTAAGCCATTCTTCCAAGAAATTACTTATATCTATGGAAGTTCACAAATCTTCATTTTAAAAACCATTCTTCTAGAAAATATTTATCTCCTCTTTTTGCATGCAAAAAACACAAATGTGCACATATATTAAATCATTCTTAAACAACCATGTAAATATTTCATCTTCCTACATGGGATGTATTCATATTACATATAATCAAATTCTCTTTGAAATATTCCTTCGTCGTGATCTAAACATAAGTGAGATCATGCACATACATAGATTATTTGTAAATCTACAAATGTTGGTTTTTGTGGTTAGTAAGCAATTAGTTAAGAGTTTGAAAATACCCCAAGAAGCAATTCACTTTGTTGTATGCACAAAACACAAATATCCATATTATGCCATTTTTGGACAAGAAGGAAAGAAATGCAGTCGAACAAAATTTAGAAACTTCCCCTTTTTTGATGTGGGATAGAGTATGTTCTCAAATAATCAAATACTCAAGTTAAAAATTAGGTCTTCATCATGATCTAAACACATATAAGATTGAATGTACCATTTTCGATGACGATAAGCTTATATAGGTGTTTTTTTATATTTCAAAGTAATTGATTAAAGTATTGAAAAATTATATAGACACTAGTTGACTAACCCTATGAATAGGAAATGCTAAACTAAAAAGTTGATTAAACTAAAATTTGAAAAAAGAAAAAAAAAAAAGCATATTCAACAAAACTAATCTTGAACACTTATGTATAAAAGGCCCAACATAAAAGAAAATTAAAACTCACTAATGTGCAATGCACATACATTTAAGAATCATCATCGATAGACACATCCTTCCCAGGTATATATGCATCTTCCTCAAATGCAATCTTCCACTCCCTTCTCCACATTCTGTTCAGGCACACTCTTGGGCACTCTCTTCTCCACATTTCCTTATCACACATTTCAATTTTTTACATTTGAAAATTAAATTTAAATGATTTTAATACATTAAATTGTAGTTTTAAATTTTGAAACATGTAATACCTATGATGTGCCAACCTGAATATCAATAAATTATACCCACCATACCCTAAGATTCAATAAATTATATATTGTTTAAGACATTTTTCTTTTAAATTAATAATTTAAATGACATTGCAATTTTCATATATAACTAAATTTGTTTTCAACATGCAATGATACATGTGAAATCCCACCCTCTTCGAACTCCCCCAATGAGAATTGAGACAAGCCTACCCAAGTAGTAGGAGATGGAATAGGTATTTGTGAACAACACAACTAAGAAGTAAATATAGTATTCAATGTATTCACATTTATACAAAAACATAAATCTCATGTTGTTGATTATTCAAAATATTGGAGATTGGAAAACTTAAGTGCTCATATGTGGATATTAGAAAACACATATCTGATTCAAGCCATCCAAATTTAAACTCATGGAATCAAATCCCCTATTTACTGGAGATTCATTTAACATATGACTAAACAACAATTAATGACGATAACAACTCAATTATTTCTAAAGATACAATGATATGTATCTATATTTAGAACTACAAGTAATTATCCTCAAATGCATCGAAAATTTACTAACTATAACACATACCAATTCGATGTTTGGTTCATCATTCTGAATAAAAACCTTCCAACCATTAAGGAAAAAATTTACATACTCCTTAAGATCTTCTACTGACATGGTATCTATCTCCTCATTTTTTTTGTAAACAAAATTGGCTCAAGAATTGGCTTCCGCTCTCTAACGGTTCAAACCAAAATCAACACCATAAAAACTCAATTCCAAATTTTCCTTGATTGCATTCCTAGCCTTCTTGCCAACCTCTGATGTAGCTCACAACTCTTAATGCGAGGAAAGTGCCCCTGTTGGACGAGATACTAAAGATCGTGGAGGCCTCTACAATGTTGCATTTCGATATGCCAATTTTTCGAGCATATGTCCATCATTTAATAGCCCCATAATAATTGGATGGTAGGCTGGTATAATTAGGGTGCATGTCCATGAAAAATATGCATAAAAGTGTCTAGCAAAGTAATGTGGAACCTCATCATTCCACATAAACTTCCCATATGCCGCCAAAATGCTATTATAAAGATGCCTTGCTATGTAAGGGTGCTTAAAATATTGCACCTTCAACATATTTATCTTTGGCCCCTCTTTGAAATTGAATAGATAAATTGCATCTTCTTTTGAAACTCTAAATTTCACTATGTCCCATTTATCAGGGCCTATCACCTCCGACTTTTGTCTCCTCATAAAATCAATAAAACTATCAGTCATTGGCCCCATCTTTTGATATGCATCAATAAAGTTCTCCAATGAATGAAAAACAATCTCCAAGCTTTGCTTACTCTCTCGATGGATATACAAGCTCCTCAAATCATTTTTCACCCTAATTTTAACACATGAGCATCGCTCGATGGTCATTGCTTCAGTTATCCCTTCCCAATGAAGCTCATCACCAACATCTGAAAGATAGGTGGGCATAGTCATGTAATCTTTTGTTTATGTATAACTCCCCCTGAATCCACCTTCAGCCTCTTCACCAACATTGAAATATTCACGATACCCACTCTCTATTTCATTATCTTCCCTTGCATTAAACTCATCATCTACACATACACATTCGAAAGTAATTACAACATTTAACAAAAACANTGGTCATTGCTTCAGTTATCCCTTCCCAATGAAGCTCATCACCAACATCTGAAAGATAGGTGGGCATAGTCATGTAATCTTTTGTTTATGTATAACTCCCCCTGAATCCACCTTCAGCCTCTTCACCAACATTGAAATATTCATGATACCCACTCTCTATTTCATTATCTTCCCTTGCATTAAACTCATCATCTACACATACACATTNGTCGACCCTCGCGGGATAGTGGCCATGGAGTGTAGAAGCAAAGACTGCGAAGGTGGCGAGGTAACCGCAGAGCGAAGATGTAAAGACTGCAAAGGTGGCGGGGTGGCAGCTGGGGACATAGTTTGGGGGTGGGAGGAGGAACAGGTCGCTGGGGAGGCTGAAGGTGAGATCGGGGATCTACGGGGCTTCCAAGGTGAGCCCCTTCTTCAACT
>SNQJ01S0008967.1:93299-130281 GCA_010110895.2 Picea sitchensis
CATGATCTATTCCCTACATTCTCTAGTGTTGGAGTATTAATGTGCAACCTATCTAATAAATTTGCATCCATAGAAATATTTTGAGCACATTCTCGAGATGATCTATTCACAGATTCATGTGATAATCTCCTCCTTTGGCTAGATTGTTGTTGGTCACTCAGAGTCTCAATCGAAGAAGGGGTTACTCTTCTTCCTTAATTGGATATCCTAGAGCATTTGCGAGGAATTCTTTTAGACTCTTGTCTCGACATCTCACCTCGATATCTATCCTTTGAAAATTCATGAATATAAAAGTTCATAAGTTATAGAAACATAAAATAGAAATGTTAAATTTATATAACAACTTAAAGGAATTTAAGCATTTATAACAACTTTAAAGAATCAAAGACATATATTGAAAAAACTAGAACAACTATATTTTTTACTATGATGCTATATATAATGAACATGAAAATATTTAAATACAAAAAAATTGTAACATGTAGAAGATAATCTATATCCATGTAAATTGTACAATGTAATTTTTAAGATAATCTATGTGTAACATGTTAAAATTTAAGTGAAAAAAATATAGCTATCTAAAAAAGAAATATTTATTTTAATTTCTAAACATTAGCTACTTGTATGTTACAATCATCAAGACATTAAAACTTCTAATCTAGTAGCCTAAAAACAATCACTGACAAAACATTTACTTAAAACTAAAAAAAGAAACAATATTACCTCATATGTCATTGTTATCCACTTAGATATATGCTCATAAAAAGATTCAAGGGATCATTGATCAAACCCTCGAGGAAGATCTCATCATGACACTTGGAACACATTTCCAAGAAGAAATTTTTGGGTAAATTATCAAAAGACTAACCAACAACATATAGAGGTCACACCAACAATAGAACAAGACATCAAAAAAATACATAGGGTGGCATTATAAAGGAGATGAGGAGGGTGACACCAACCAAAAAATGAGGAGGGTGACACCAACAAGGAAAATCAAAATCCCCAAACAACAAGCAAGAAGAGATATGCGAAAATATGGAAAAGACCCTTAGGGTTCAACGAGAACAAGAGGTTGGAGAGGTAAGCCCATGGTCACTTAATACACCAAGAAGAACTATCCTAGAGGGGTCGCAACCACTCAATTAAATAATTAAATAATTTAAACAAATAACATTTTATAACATTTTTTTTTTTATAAGTAAGAAGTATATATTATATTTAGTGCCTGCTAAAGTTGAAAAAAGTTTCCAAAATACAGTATGATACTGGCTGTAGTTACTGGACTGCCCCAACAGAGGGGAAACCAGTCCAGCCAGTCCCCAATTCACAAGTCTTAGAAGGTTGCTGGTTCAGAAAACACACAAAGTTCATACTGACTGCCATCTAGACTAGGAGCCTAATGAAACTGGATGCACAACAAAAAGAGAGCTAAACACCTGGCGAATACCCTATCCATGTGGCTCGGAGGTCCTCTGTCCACGTTTCTGTCTCGATGTTGGTCGGCTGGTCAACCCATCGTTTTTCCTTTCGCTCCTCATGCTCCTTGTTCTCAACTGGGCCGCTACGTTCCGCTTCCTTTTGCTTCGCTGCTGCCTGTCGCAGCATGCTATCCATATCAGTGTCAGGAGCCTCCCCCGGAGTAGAGCTAGCCGGGTCCGAGGAGATCTCCGATTGCATAGTTGAGAGGATATGAAAAAAGGTCTCGACATTTTCTTCTGTGGCCTGCAGGCGAAACTTGAGGTCCGCCACCTCCCTCCTGAGCTCAAAGACTAAGTCACACAGGATGCCCAATCGATCTCTGAGGTGCTCACTATCGAGGTGGGCCGCAGGGTGGAGACGCGCTCGTTTGGACTCTCCAAAAATTGGTGGTGCACTCCTCTAGGTACTCGAGGATCCATAGAAGGACATTGTCGCTATGAATTGAATCCGGGGGTCCTGAGGACAACGTTGAGTCGGAGTCGACCCTCGCGGGATAGTGGCCATGGAGTGTAGAAGCAAAGACTACGAAGGTGGCGAGGTAACCGCGGAGCGAAGATGTAAAGACTGCAAAGGTGGCGGGGTGGCAGCTGGGGACATAGTTTGGGGGTGGGAGGAGGAACAGGTCGCTGGGGAGGCTGAAGGTGAGATCGGGGATCTACGGGGCTTCCAAGGTGAGCCCCTTCTTCAACTTTCCTCTAATCCTTTCTTTCATGTGTGCAGGTGAGCAGGTCTGGACAGGGTTGAACCAGAGTTGCAGATAAACAATGGAGATAGCCTCTGAGCGATCCTGGTTTTGTTTGCGCTGTGAAGGGAGGAGCCCTTCAGACCGCATACAAGGTGCAATGCCAAAAACGACAAGACAAGACATAATATAAATTGAGGAGGAGCAAAGGGTGGCGTAAATGCCCCTTACCTCGACCATTATGTTGAATTTAAATGCCATTACTCTCTCGGGACGACACTGTCCTGTGGCACAGGCCCATCACGTGGCTCTGTGTTGCATCGCACTGTGTCCGTTCCCATCCATTGCCACGGGGAAACCACTAACACCCCATCCGGGGAATAACATTTTATAACATTAATATTAATTGTTAAATCATAAAAATCAACAAGAAAAAAAATGAGTCAAGGAGAGGGGATCCAAAATCAAGGTGGCTAAATTTCTTTAGGAAGAAGCAAAGAAAAAAAACAAAAACCCACACAATAATTAAGGGGGTGTAACTCAAGAAAGGGTAGTTTCAAGACAAATTTAACAATTAAATTCTTCCAAAGTCAAGGCGAATAACTTTCTTTAGGTAGAAGCAAAGAACAAAACCAAAAACCCACAAAATAATTAATGGGGTCGTAACTCAAGGAAGGGTTATTTCAAGACACAGTCAACAATCAAGTTCTTCTTTAATGGAAAAATGTCTGTATGATTGTCATGATATTTACTTATAAGATTTTATCATCCCAACATACGAGGAAGATCAATGATGTGATAATGCCCTTATTAACTACTCCTAGGTCTCATGGACCATCCCGAGAGAGAACAGAGTCACACATTATCTCATCTTGGTACTTAACCAAGAAACAAAATAAACCAAAAACCAAAAATCCACACAACAATTAACTATATGAGTGGTTTCTAGATTTTTCACAGGAGAATACATAGAAAACTAAAAGTAAGAGAATCTTTTTGAAGTCATTCAACTAATTAATACATGATCCTGCACGTATTCGGTCTTGTCCCTATACATGGACAGGGTCGAATTTGGCCCTATCAACCTCCTAAAACACAAACTGTAAATAACCAAAAAGTTATTTAACTGGGAAAGGGATATATTTGCATGAACCAACATCAACAAAATTAATCCTGGCCCCGTACATGAACAAGGATGAATTTGGTCTTGTCCCTGTACAGGGACAAGCTTGAATTTGACCTTCTCCATGTACAAGGAAAAGCCTGAATTTAGCCCTTTTCGTGTACAGGGAGAGGCCCGAATTCAACCCTGTCCCTGTACATGGAGAGGGCCAATTTCAATCATGTCCCTATACATGGATAGGGCCAAATTCGGGCATGTCCATGTATAGGGACAGGCCTAAATTCAGCCCTGTCCATGTACAAGGACACACACGAATTCATTAAAGTATTAATAAAATATTAAAACATAAAATGAAATAGTCTAACAATATTTGTTTATTGAGCTGTCTAATGTTTGATGCTAGTTTATCCAAGGTGCTAGTAGACTCAAGCATATCATATCCATGGTAGTTGGTGGATCATTCATATGTTTAAAAAAAAACAAAAAAACATCAATCATAATCAACTTAAAGAATCCTATTTTAATATGTAGATTCAAATCATTGGAATCTTCTTTTTTTCAAAAATAAAATAAATTAGTTTAATATGAGGGTTTTGTTCATTATTCTTAACAATAGTGATGTATAAGTTTAAGGTAAAAGTGGAAATTAAATATATGGATAGGAAATAATTCAGTCATGTCCCTATATAGGGACATGCCCGAATTTGAGCTTGTCCTTGTACATGGACAGGGCACAATTGGGGTTTCCCTAAGGTAAATCTAATTTTAAGGTTAAAAGGTTGATTAAAGTGTTCAATGACTCAAGTTAAGTTTTATTTGAAATATGGTATATGTGTGTCCAATGAGGTATCTTTCAGATTGGAAATGAGGCACAAGTCTAATGTATGATAGCTATGACTTATATACTTAGACTTGTATCATATCTGAATTTATGTGATGTGTGAAGTAAGTTACTTTCAAATTTGCAAAGAAAGAATGAAGTTTAAGAAAAAGTAAAGTATGGAATTCAAATTTAAATGCTCAAATAAAATCTGAAATATAATATTTTTGCATCAAATATGAGTGAAAAATGCATAAATTTATAAAGGAAATCAATAGAATTTATTCTAGAACGCAATGTCTATGAAATGAGCTTAAAGTAAGATCTGAAAAATTGTTTTTCAGACTCAAACATTATCTAGAAATGTAATTTTTTGACTTATATTCAGTGATATCAATCCATAAAATGTAAAACAGAAATCAAAATCAATTTCCAAAGTACATAAAAACTAAGTAAATGATTCTACTTGGATTGGAAAATGACGTTTTTAAGACTCAAAATAAATCTAGAAATGAAATTTTCTACACTAAACTAATTTCTCAAAATTGCAGAGAGTTTAAAACAAAAATAAAAATGAATTCCAGAATGTTTAAAACTTATTTTTGCCTACTTAAGAATCAAGTTGAAATTCCTAGGCCAAATCTCTATGCTAAAAAATATATTTCTAAAGTAATTAAATGTTGAAAATGCACAAAATTACAAGCATAAATCTAAATTGTAATTTTCAGCATGCATTAAAATTAAATTAAACTAGTGTATGAACAAAATTGAGGGTCCTAGATCACTATGAAAATATGCATTTTCCTTGTGCATGGACAGGGCCGAATTTAGGCATGTCCTTGTGCATGGATAGAGTCAAATTTGGCCTTGTCCATGCACAAGGAAAGGGCAGAATTTAGGCCTATCCCTGTACATGGAAAAGGACAGGGCCGAATTTGGACCTGTCCCTGTACATGGACATGGATATATTCGGCCTTGTCAACTGTACATGGACAAATCTCTTTCAAAGTTTGTGTAATGTGATTTACAGTTTGTCCTTTAAGTTTGGTTCATGAGGGTTGTTGGAAAATTATAACTGATACTATTAACAATTGATAGCAGAGAGAGTACATATGAGTTGAAAGAAAAATATACAAGGGAAAATTATGTATCATGTAATTACAATCTATGTACTTTATGAAAATATTAGTAGAAATAAAAATATGTAAAGGAAACATTGTTATATACAAGGGAAATTTACGTGTCATGTAACTGTAATCTATATACCTATGAAACAATTAGCAGAAAGAAAATATATTTAAAGAGAAAAATTATTATATAATTGTAAATCATTTGTTATCATCTTTGTACATTATTAGTTTTCAGAGATTCAACTTATAAACTATCATTGAGGTACCATGTCTACAATTATTTGTTTATTTAAATAGAACAACTCTTATGGAATCAAATTGTAATCTGTCAAACTTTGAATATTTTATATATTTTTCAGTATGTCGAGATTTTGTCATGGTATTTTAAGTTGTTGTTGAGTCCAAGACTTAGTTTGCTTCAAATAGAGAGATTTATATTAAATGCTCAACTGGCATGAAATAAAACGTACTAAATAACACTGCCAAGATCTCCAACAATAAATGAATAGGATTATAAAGGACATTATATATATACCCCAACCATATCAAGAAGTTAGATGGTTCATGAGTTATGCATGCCTCCACATGTCACATGGTTTGAGATTTACTATGGGTTAGATTAATGTTCTCTTCACATTCTGATAGGGGTTTCAACACCTCATGAACAGACGTAATTGCAATTAATATAGTGGAGCATTCTATTTTTTTCCCTCTAAGATTACTATTTTTTCAACTTCTGTATGGCCAAAGAAGTTGAGTAGATCTTACAAATTCTGAAAAGCGAGCTCGGGCTGCCTCTAGAATTCCAGGTGTGTTATTTGATTAAAAAAAATCATGAACTTTGAAAGGTCATGATGCTTTACTCCTCTGTCCGTTTTTTAATACACATATTGCATTTTTTCATTGCAGTGAATATAAATTATATCCCTTGTTTTCACAGTATTTTTTCTAGGAAATTATGTGGTATGTCTTATTATCAGTTAAAACTTGAGTTGCACCTGATTTTGTTTCTCTTTTCTATATATTGTTTTTTAAGTTTTTAAAGTAATCTTAAGCATGCACATTTTACTACTGTATAGAATCAAAAAATATGTATTTGTCTATTTTATGTTTTCAGTTAATACGTTGAGCTTTATTTACTATGTATTTCTAAGTTTCATCAATGTTTTTCTTGATCCATAGGATTAACACATTTTAAAATAGAATATTCTCATACTAAAGTGTTGATGGCTGAAATGAACTTGTAATTTCTCAGGCAGACCGTATGGTACAAAGCTTAGCACTGCAGGTGTTCGGTACTCTGGTCCATATGCAGAGGCCTATGGCCTACATCTGGTGCATTTTGTTATGATATCTCTATTATGTCTGCTTCCACATATAACTTTGTTTGAGAATATCAATGGGACAATTCAATTGTGGCTATCCTGAGATTTGTTTTGGGGTTCAAGTTTCAACAATTTATTCATAGAGATAATCAAAATTAAGATAGATAAATCTTTGATCTTTTACAACTAAGTTTTATATGAAATAGATTGATAGCATTGTTGATTTCATGTCTGGGAAAGATTTCAATCCTAAGTAGTTTTAAGTTTTTTTTAATAACTAGGATGCATGGCCCTCTTTATTAGAGAGATAATATCCACATTCAATATTGTTTTGGTGATGGACTCCCAAGGAATAATTATAATCTCCAGACTCTACCATTATATCTGGAAAAATTTAAAATCAACCTTTGACTTCTTATAGTAATTTATCATGGCCAAACATCGCTAGTGAATAAATTACAAATTAGGACGACCATGTCCATGTAGATGGACAGGGCGGTATTCGGCCCTGTCAACCTCCTAAAAAATTGTAAAACAAAGGATAAGGATATATTTACCTGGACCAGTGGAAACAAACAACAAAAACAACCTCCAACACTAGCCTCTAGCAACAATCGCTCGCAACAAACTACACCCATGCCCCCCTAAAGATTGTCTAGAGCTAAGCCGGCCTGGAGAAACTAGGGTTACAACCTCACGCGCCGCAGCGGACTGCTTGGCCTTGCTTGACGGGTAGGGTGAATCAATGGCCAGTGAAAGAACTCCTTGGGAAGCGTGACGGGCATCTCACTATAGCCAGTTGCAATCTTGAGATCCGACCAACAAATGACCCGACCCAGAAACCCCTCCGGTCACGGCGCAGGCGTGGCAGAGAACGCGTTCAGGATCGGGACACGGATATGGACGCGGCAAAAGAAGGCATCCCAGCAAGGGCCTCGGCTCCTTGGATCCCCAGTAAGTACATTCCATGGCCAAGCCCCAAAGTACATCATAAAGCTTACGCCTAGGATTTGAGAGCAGAAAGCGATTACATACAAGATAAGCACGATAGGGAAGTTTACGGAGACTCTGGCCCTCGAGGAGCAGCGACCTAATCAAATGGATCCGGCATTGGTGGAGGCCAAGGGCATTATGACCTCAGGATGAAGGGTTTCTTCACGTCGTCCTTTACAGCCTTCCGGGCCAGTCCATTCCATCCAAGTATCCATTCCATTCCATTCCATCCATTCCTTCCTTCCTCCGTCCGTCCTTCCTCTTTCCAGCTCCATCCATCCATTCCATCCTCCATCCATCCATTCCGTGTTTCCTCCATCCATTCCATTTCCTTTCCTCCGTCCATGTCCATCCTTTTCCGTCCATTCCTTCCATCCTTCCATTTCAATCCATCCATCCATCCTTCCTTCCATCATCCATTCCATTCCAGATCCATTCCCTCCATTCCATTTCCTTCCTTCCTCCGTCCATCCACTCCTCCGGCTCTTTCAGATCCGTCCGGTCCATGTCCGGCTCCTCCTCCTCCATTCCATTCCGCTCCCTCCGTCCGTCCATCCATCCATGTCCATTCCTCCATTCCATTTCCTCCGGGCTCCTCCGGCTCCATGTCCATCCACCCTCCTTCCATTCCAGTCCATCCATTTCCTCCGTCCTTTCCATTCCATCCCTTCCTTCCATCCATCCGTGTCCATCCATCCTCCATCCTTCCTTCCATCCATTCCATTCCATTCCATTCCTCCATCCATTCCTCCATCCTCCATCCATTCCCCATTCCGTCCATTCCGTCCCTTCCCATTCCATTCCGGCCTCCTTTTCCTTCCTCCTTCCTTTCCTCCTCCATTTCCTTCCGTCCTCCTCCCATCCTGTCCATTTCCTCTTTCATCCCGTTCGACCGGGCCGAGATCTCAATACGGCTGACGATAAGCGAGATGCGACAGCTTGTCATGCGGCATGCAGCACGGGAAGTGGCGTGGAAAAGCGGTACGGCAAGATTCACGACGCTTGATATTGCATCCTAACCCCGTAGGAAGAATGGTCACCGCGACATGAAGCGCCGGATGATGGGGATGGGCCTCACGAGATGGCAATTCGCGGCAAGACAATGGCCGGTCAGGGGAGCGATAGCGTCATTGGCATCTGGATGCAGATCGCGACTCCATGCGGACCACGCATATTGGTAGCACCCTTTCAAGATGCACTAGCCAAAAGGAATATTCCCTCACGTGAAGGTGAAGACATACTAAGATGGGGGTACAAAACGCAGGGATCCTTCACCACTCAGGAGGCCTATCTTCTCAAACTCAAGCCAGACAGTACCACAGACAACAAGACCTGGGAGAAGCTTTGGAATCTAAAGCTTTGGCCAAAAATCACCATGTTTCTGCGACAGTGCGCCGAGCATCCTCATGGGATAACCTTCTCAGCGAGTTTGGGGGGACCTTCTCTTTGCATCTTACGTCTTTCGAGAAAAGGAGAAGCGATGAATCACCTTCTCAACACACGCCCATTACCGGCTTCGGATATGGGATCCGGTTTTGCTTTCACGATTAAATGGTACCTCAGTCGCGTGAGGCGACATCCTTCCGAAACCATATGAGCAATTGGAGGGACCCGGTTGACTCTACTTATCTCAGCGAGAATTTGGCTCTACGGCTTAAGGTCCTGCGGCAGGATTTGGAAAAAGAGCGGAGCAGTCTTGAGGAATCGGGCATCCTGGAATTAATTCTTTGGGACCTTTGCTATAAAAACATCATGGAAACCATCCAAATCAAATCTTGGTCAGAGGCAGACTTGACCTGCTCTCCGGTACCCGGCTTCTGTCTTGTAGACGTGGATTTATTCCCTTAGACTTCAACGCTACTGGTAAACCTCCTTCAATTAGTCCCTCCCTTTGGTCCCCCTCCCTTGGGACTTTCCTCAAACTCAACTGATGGAGACTCGAAGGGCAACCGGTGCAGGGTATGGAGTTGTCTTTTGAGACCATCTTGGGCATATTAAAGCTATAGGAGCAGGATCCCTCGGACACTCCTTGAATAATGTGGCGGAACTTTGGGCACTTATGTTGATGCGCAAATGGCCGCTGAGAACGATGTCGACTCGCGGATGAAGGGGAACAGCAAATAATAGTGGCTTTGCGTAGCAAAATTCTTCATGGAGTCAATCCGGATAATATCTCACCCAACTGGAGACTCACATATGGACTGCAAATCATTGCAAAACTCCTAAGCCCTCAGCAGGTGATTGTACCCACCTGCGTCCGGCGAATCGGGTTGCCGAGGCGACTTGGCTTGAAATATGGGCATCGATTGGCAGGCGGACTTCGATGCTACGACTCGAATCGGAACATCAATCCTTCAACCTTGCATTCAAAAATTTGGTTCCCGATGGATGCATCCGGGATGGGGTGTTAGTGTTGATCCGGTGGCGAAGGGATCGTTCGAGACCAATAGCGAACGCGATGATAGCCGTGCAGCGAGGGCTTTCAATAGATCCGAAATGAAGCGTTTAAATGGAGTTGATGGGCAGGAGCAGGGGCATTCGCCACCCTCGCCTCCATAAACGGCGGCATGGCAGTGCGTAGATTATACGTTCGCTGCCTCCACCGCTTTCGCGATCCGGGCTCCTCCCTCTCGAGAAAGCACTCACGGCCCTTCCGCGGCTGGAAGCTCGACTTTGCATTTCATTTGCTGGCTCCTGGCGCGATCCTCCGCCAACGCGCACATGAGAGAGCGAACCAAGGGAAGCCCAAAGCGGAGGGGCTTTCCCCTTGGCGACCTTCGACCTTCCCTCTCGACCTCGACCTCCAGATGGCGGTTCCTACGCCCACCCTTCAACTCTCTCCCAGGCGACTCCTATCACATTGAAGAAATCAAAGAGGCAAATCTTTGGAGCTTATCCACTCTCCGGCAACCTTCACTCCCTGGCGCCTTAGCCGCATTATTTCGCCCATTACTCCGTAGCAGTCCACAAAGTGATCCTCGGCGCATTTGTAAGCCTCAATGTCTTTCCAGGCATCCATGAGCACAGCGAGAAGCGAGCCTCGAGCCTGGGACAATAGCGTCATGGCTCCCTCAGAATCCGCAGTAAAACTGACTTGAGGCAGATTGGGCATCCTTTATGACCTAGTCTTTGAGCTCAGAAGAGAGGTGGTGGACCTTAAGTTTCGGTTCCAAGCCACTGAGGATAATGTGGAAACCTTCCTTCAAATTCTCTCCACCATGCGCGGGGGATTCTATCACGGACAATAGCTTATCGCACAATGGGAGAAGTGGACCGGTTTAAAGCGAGACCCTTCGTAGAAACCCGCGGCCGGGGCAAAGCTGGAGAACCTGAGAAATTGTAGAAGCCTGAGCGGGAGAACAAAATGACGGTGGAAGATCGGCCGAATAAGGCCAACCAGAGCTGAAGCGAAGGACCTAGGTCTTGGAATTATTAGCTTTCGGACCGGTCTAGCAATTTACCACTTTCCTAGGATAGATAGTTTTATTATGCTTTTGTTAGTTTTTACACTGTTGCAGACTCAGACTAGTGACTGGGTGATTACCTGGACTGGTTTCCCCTCTGTTGGGGCGATCGGCAATTCCGGATTTTGTAATTTTGGAACCTTGTTTTAGCCATTGCAGGCACCTTACATAATACAATTTTCTTACTTACAAAAAAAAAAACAGTAAGCTGCCAACAATTGCCCATTCTGACCGCTTGACACAATGATGTGAAAATGTCTACCCGTAGTTACAATGGCCAACACCAACCACCAATGACAACGTCGCTACTTATTCTGACGCCAACATAACCCTATCAACCACCAATATACATCTACAGTTAAGGAAAATAATTTGGGCGATGTTAGTAATATATAAAAGGTTTTGACCAAAAATGTTTTTAGGGCGAAAAATATTTTGGTGAAACGATTCTTTTCGGTCAAAAGAAAGTTTATAGGAAAAAATCCATCACGAATTAATATAATTTTACCACGAACATCAAAGGCCATCATCATGGTACGTTTGATTTGACATCAAGGGTTCGATAGAAAACAATTTACTGCTGAAAAATTTGTCTTCGGTCGAAAGAATTATTGAGATTGACGAGAAAAAATGTTAGTAGGAATTTTGGAAACCCGATTCTCACAAAAGTGTTACCCAACATCGTGATTTTACCCTCTCTATATATCTTTGTTTTTGACGTTACTTTTCTATAGGATAAACAATTAAGTTGTTTACGAAACTACAAACATAGATAGAGCCAACTATGAGATTCAAAAATATATAATTTAAAAAAAAAATAATATTGTTTTATTTTAATTTATTTTTTTCTTCGCGCAAAATTCTAGAATGCACACCTCTCTTATTTTTTCTATAACTTTTGGTTGGCATAATGTTTCTTGAATTATTTATATGTGGCACTATAGGACACTGATATCTACGATGCGAGAAAAAAATGGTATACATATATATATATATATATATATATATATATATATATATATATATATATATATATATATATATATATATATTTTTTGATCATATTAGAGACCCTCTTAGCACCGTCTGTATATTTTTTTGATCATATTAAGACCCTCTTAGCCTGTACGAACAAAAACTGTTGTAATTTCAGTAATATGTTGACTTTGATAATTATAAAAAAAAATATTAAATTAATATCATAAATGTCCAAAAAATAAATTGGACAAGAATGGTAGGTTCTTTATGAGAATACAAGTTTTTGGAACGAAATTCCATTGTTAACGTACTCAATACCTGCACAAACAAAACCATATACCTTATATTTTGTTGGAAAAATAATAAACCATTGTTAGAAACAAATTTGACATTGTTATTGGCAATTTATATGAATAAAAGTTGTATATTCGGAAATCTGATTCAATTTCCTATATTTCATATTTTTACACTATATTCAAATTCATTGTAAAAGTATCTTGAATAATCCCTCCAAATTAACAGATTCTTGTTTTCCAGGTTTCCATTGCCACTAATGTGTCATGAGAGACCATCATTGGATTGTACTCACCCTAAGACGATATTATAGAGGCTTAAGATGAAGGAAAGTAAATCGATCAAGGTTATTATTCCTATAGGTGTCAATTTATATGCATATTAGTGTCCTAACACAAAGGAAGAGGAAGAGGAAATGTCACATGTTCCATGTGCTAGTGTGCTTGGTAGCTTGATATATGCAATGGACATTGCACATGCAATGGGAGTTTTGAGAAGGTATATGTCAAAACTAGGAAATGAGCATTAAACAACAGTAAAGAGTGTCTTTAGGTATTTGTGTGGAACTTCTAGTTAAGGATTGTGCTACCAAGGAAGACCATGATTAAAAAGAGTGTTGGGCATACATGGTTTTGTTGAAGCATATTGGTCTGGATATTTGGATTGTAGAAGAATTACAGGTGGGTATGAGTTTAACCTGTTTTGAGGAGAAATTATTTGGATAAAAAAATACATATTGTAGTGGAACTATTAAATACATAAGTTGAATACATGGCAGCCACACATGCAATAAAAGAAGAAGTATGGTTACAAATATTGTGTTCAGGTAGAGGGTTAATACAACAAACAATAAGATTTGATTGTGACACTAAGAGTGCAATATTCCTGGAAAAGAACCAGCTTATCATTCAAAGACAAATCATATTGATGTTCAGTATGAATTTTTGAGAGACATGGTTGAATACAAGAAGGTGTTGCTAGAGAATGTTGATACTTTTAAGAATGTTGCAAATTCATTGAAAAAATCTGTGAGCACCGAAAAGTTCTCCTGGTGTAGAAAAACAATGAGAATTGTTGCCTCAAGATTGTTGACTATATAATATTGTGATCCCTTGTATGAAAATAAAATAACAAGTGAGATAATGTTGATTAGATGTTATATTATTTTCATGTCTGGAGGGGAGTGCAATGGTACTCTTATACTACATAAGGAGTAGAAACTTGGACCAAATTTTGTATTTATATGATTTTGGACTTTAGTATTTTCAAATTTCAATAGTTATAATTATGGACTAAGATAATTAGCCTTGCACTTTTTGTTATATATTCATAATCAAAATATATGTGCATTTTTTAAAGTTGTATTGTTAATAGATTCATTTTAAATTCACATCTAATAATAATAATTAATAGAAAAATTCAAATATAATTATGTTAAAATAGAGTTATTTTAATTTTTTTTATTATAATGCTAAAAATATTATAATGAATTGTTTTTAAATTTCAAATAAAAAAAAATTCTTCCTATGATATAGTCATAATACATATAAAAAAGGAATAAGAATATTCCTTCTTAAAATCAATTCTCTATAACTTCAATAAAAACATGTATTAATTTCTCCAAAAAGCTTTGGTCAGAAAACAGTACATCACAAAACTGCATAGGAATACGAATAATCCTTCTTAAAAGAAATTCTCCACAACTTCAATAAAAACATGTGTAAATTTCTCCAGAAATATTTGGTTAGAAAACAGACCATCACAAAAGTGCATAGGAATAAGAATAATCCTCCTTAAAAGCAATTCTCCATAACTTAATAAAAACATGTATGAATTTCTCCGAAAAAATAACTTTGGTTAGAAAACAGACCGTCATGAAAGTGCTCCTGTCCATGATGACATGACATATTACAAATATGTTGGAGTAAATGATATTACATAAAACATATTAACACCGCAACATAAGATATTTAGATTATGACTTTCAGATACTCTTCTTAAATTCACGCAATGACACTTAGATAGACTCTATGGATTCAGTAGCGACGCCTTTATGAGACTTCTCTTGACACACTTGTTCCACATGAAGCGCAAGTCCTGCTTTAAACAATGTATAAACAATAGTGATACAATCCCACCACCATGTCCTCCAAATTTTACCCAAGTTAGTATAACATCCCACTCTTGTGCACAGTGAGTGAACTTATTCTTTGAGGACACTTGCTTGCAAGTGATCCAAATTATTATACTATGGGGCATTTGATGATGATTATGAGGCATTATGGATATGATGACATTTTATTTTGTTATATTGACATAGACAGGTGTTATTGACTCGGTTATCCTGAGTGTGCATTATTTTGGACCTCGAGGATGCAGAGGCATAGATGAAACCCTTGGACTCCAGATCGAGTCAGGGAGTGGACTATTGGGGTTTGATTGTTGTATATATGACATATGTGCATCTGATTAGATGTTATGATTATGGATTTTATTTCTGACATGATTCGTTGATGATGCAGGCTGGCGATAACTTGCCGACTGGACTCAAATGTGGAGTAGAGGGGTCATGCATGACTAACAAAGACGTTGAGGGAGAGGTGTGGACATCAACCTTGCCACATCCTACTAGCACTCCTTTCGTGGATCGAACTGTAGGCTAACGATTACCTTGTTCGAGAAGACCCACGATGTCATGAGGGAATACTGTGGCAGTTTCTCACTATGATTCTAAGGGGTGCGCAATAAAGCAGGGGCCTTATTCCTTAGAGGCCCTTAGTCTCCCACAAGATCACCTAGCAGAGTATTGACTCCAGGGGTTTTTTATGTCTACCAAGCCAGTGAAAATGTGAGTGGCACCCTTGGAGCACATAGTGCATCCTGAAGGGCATGTCGTGCAAGAAAAATAGAAAGAGGTGAGTGACACCCTTGGAGCACGTAGTGCGTTTTGAAGGGCATGTCCCGCAAGGGAAACATAATGAGGTAGTGGCACCCTTGGAGCACCTAGTGCATCCTGAAGGGAACGTCGCATTGTTAACTAATAAGTGAATAAATCTAGATGGCCTTAGAATGAATAATGTGATAAGAAAGATTTTAAAACTATTTTCCTAATAAAATGTCGCCTAGGCTCATAAATTAAAATCTAGGTCTAAGTGATACTTGTGGTAAATATATATATATATAATCATTAAACATATGACGAGAAGGGGGTAAGAAATTCGATTAATTTATTAAAATCAAATTATATTGAGGGATTAAAATTTTAAAAGGTAATTGATTGTTTTTCTACATATGCTAATTAAAATTTATTAATTAAAAGGTAAGAGGGGTAAAAGGTAATTTTCTACACTTGCTAGTTTGAGTTTTAGATAAAAAGGGAAAAGAGGGAAACTTAAAAAGAATTGGGAAACTAAGGGAAAAAGGAGGAAACAAAAAGAAAAAGGGAAACATAAGGAAAAGGCAGAATGACTAAATTAGTAAGGAATCTTGCCTTTAAGAACCTTCTAAATTGAACTCAACTAGGAATTTAGTAAGGGCATAAGTCATTAAAATGTGTAAGGGAATTTGGGGACACCTAGGAGCGATTATAGGAATGCTTTTAGGTGGGTGTGGGAAATAGGAGTAAATAATTAATTAATGAAATTAATTTCTGGTGCAACTATGGGGATGCCTGACATGTGTACGGGGGAGGATTTTTTATGAATTTAATTATTGAAAAATAAATTAAATGGGATTTTGGGAAAGAAATCGCTTACAAACTCTATAAAAAGGAGGGAAGAGGAGGAGTATGGATCTCTTCTTCATGCGTAACGTTACGCTGCATAATTGTTTACTTGACTGACTTATCTTGTGGGAGTTGGGATACCCAGCTCTGGTACAAGTGGTAGCTCGACCTTTCGAGGCAAGCTGGTTGCTAGTTGTTCTTTGGTTTAGAGTGCATGGCCCCTTTGCGGATCAGGGGGCTATGGGGGAAGAAGAGTACCCCTAGAATTGGTTGAGAGGTACCGATGAAGTCACATCAGTCGACAAGCGGGAGATGCACAGAGCGCATAGGACAAAGACTCAGAGCTGTCACCTTGGGCTACGGTATGCATGCTTTTATTTTGACATGGTATATTAATATTGATCTTGCGCTTTCATTTTTGTAATTTTATTGTGTAAAGAAAAGTGTTTTACTTAGCATTTTTAATCGAAAATTTAAAATCACCATAGCTTTTCCATCACTGGATCGATTGATCTCCTTGGCCACCGATATTTATTTCTATGACTGGTTTGTTTGTTTTATTGATTAATTGAGATTTTTTTGCTTAACTTCATCCTCATCCCTAGATCATCATTCCACGCTTGAGAAGTTGGCTAGGAGCTGGATCGACAGTTGTCAATTTGATGTTAATAGACCTATAGATCCTAATGCCCTGCTTTTCTGTGCATGGATGATGAGCGAAGGATAATTTTTTCCCAGCCATCTATCCTTACTTATATCTGCATTGATTGATTAATGGTTGAATTATTTTTCTTTGTGCCTTCTTGTGAATGAGTATCTTTGTGCCTTGATTGATTAAAACTTCGATTTTCTTTGTGTTTTTCATGGCTGAAACTTGGATAAACCTCTAAGTCTTGAATGCCAAACTCTGCTCTTTCTTGTGATTGATTACTTCTACATTTTCCTATGAATGATTATCTCTAAGTTCGTGGAGTCTTTACCCATCCCTTACACAATAGTTATACTATGATTTTCATGGCCCTTCAGCCAACATTCTTGACTAAGTTTTAATGATAGAGTGACTGCATTTTTGAGGGACAACACTCTTACCTAGCAACGATTTCATTCGATAGAGTTTTATCTCCCTTTTAATGGCCTTTAACACAGAAATTTAATATTGTTTAATTATTGTTGTGATTAGTAATGATTATTGTTTGGTTGCGAGTTAACATGGTCACGAATTAATGTTGTTTAATTATTGCAGTGATAAATATTGTTTACAGTCTGGTTGTGATTTAACATGATAGCAATTTAATGTTGTTTAATTATTGCAGCAATTAATATTTTTTACAGTCTGGAGCGATTTAATATGGTATCAATTTATCATTGTTTAAACATTGTAGCGATCCATAACTTTAATAAGACAATGTGTTTATCATTAGTTGGTCTATGTTATTAGCGCTTGTATACATATGATAAGGCTTTTATATGTCTTATTCATTTATGCTAGCGAATTTATTTATTGTTTGGACAACATATATATACCAGCACTTTTCCCTAAATTTTCATTAGTAGACAACGATATCTTATTGATATTTGCACAGTTGTATCCTGGTTACACAACAATACTATAATAGGCAGTGAGTAATCCACTATAACCGCTAATGATAGTCTTGGACTCTAGTATTAGACAACATTTATCTCTTGTATTCAAGGATTGTGTTATATATATATATATATATATATATATATATATATATATATAATGTGGGTGTGACAAAGATTCTGTATAGTGATTTATATATAATGAATGACTACATCTCTAACATTGAATGACAACGTTGATTGTGTGTCAGGGCCTTGATATGCATGCATTTCTTTTTATAATATACTAGAGTTATCATACTTGATAGATGGAAATATATACCAGCGATATAATAGCAAATAGACATCAATGTTAACAGACAACAATATTGTATTTAATATACCAACAATATAATAATTGATAGATAATAATATCTTATTTAATTGTTGACTTTTTAGATATTTCATTGATACACCTAAGCATGTAAGGAGAGGTGAAAACAATTAGTTCTTGTTGTTATATCCCTAAAATATAGTAACTTCACTCGTGTATTCCAGTAATAATAAAGAATAGCTATATTAGAGTGAGTATGGAATTAAACCTTTGTACATGAATCCCTATCTTAGAATATCTATGAATTATTTAATATCTAATGATTTCCTCTTTGAAAAATCACAGATAAAGGAAGTAAAAAGGGAGTGATGACTTCCTTATATAATATAATTTAGATGTCACCCTTAATTTATTTACTTTTAAATTAAGTAATGAATGACACTTGGAAATATTGGACACAGCTACCACACTTAGAGGGGGGGTGAATGAGTGTGGGGCTCTTTTTCCCAAAACTTTCATTTTACACAAAACTCATTAGTTAGCATTCAAATTTTACTCATTACTCATTGATGTCATTTATAACCAGTTAGATGTGAACAAATATCAGAAACATATATCAACAATATATCATGAACAATTCATCACCATAAGGAACACAAAGAACAAAAGATGTATGTAAATTTTTTATTTTTATTATGGAAAACAATATAGGGGTTTATCAGCAACAACTGAATAGATTACAACTCTACAAGAGCACTAGATCTATAATGCAAGACTCAACTTACACCCTCAACACCAACTGAGATGAGGAAACAATCCTCAATAGATATCATTATGTCAATAGGTACGCGACCTATCAGTAGTGCAACCAACATGTGAACGCACCCTGGCTCACTACAACATGCGTATGCACGCGGCCAGTGTATACCTTCTGAGTTATTAGAGTTTGTCCTTCAAGATCAACTCAGATTATCTGTAATCAAAATATCATTCTCTTATATCTCTGACTATCCAATCTGACCACCAACCAATCATAACACATCCAAGCTCTCCAATAGCTTGCTCATGCTCCACAACAAATCAATATGAATGCTATCTCAATCATGTATAAACAACTAGTATACCATAGCAATCATGTCACCACTAAATCACAAGAGTATTGATCACTCCATCAACCAAATCATCCAACCTGAGCCATATCATAGAATCCATACCAAGAATGTCCTAAGCATTCATAACACATCAAATAATAGTATCCATCAAGACAATAATGTAACCATACCATTGTCTCAGTGATAGATTTGAGCCCATAGAATGTAGATCTGGAACCTGCCTCATCATCCAAGATATTGGCACCAACTCAAACACAAATCTCCATGATTTTATCCACTATACGCTCCCTGTACACAGTCAGTTTATGTATACCTTCAATGTATACGCACCATATACACAGACAATCTGTGTATACCTCATACACTAGGTTTTCTGAAGTTTCGAGAATTTTTCCGTCAAGATCTTTGACATTTCCGAAAATTTGATGTGTCTATGAGATCCTCCTCTTGCTCTCTTCCTCAGAATAGATCTTCAATCATGCTCAAGATATCCACACCAATAAGAATCTCTCCATCAATACTCCAAAAGATATTCTCACAAGAATATCTCCATTGATCCACAAAAAGGATGATCTACAAGAGGCCATAGCTATTTTATTTATACTTTCATCCTCTAGGTTACTTAACCCATTTTAGGTTACCTAACCCATTTCTAGGTCACCTAACCTATTTCCTTATTTTAGGGTTAACCACTTTCCATGAATATAAAGTTCTCCAATACTTTATCATTTAAATATTCCTTCTTGATTTTGTCACCTTACTTTATCATTTAAATAATCTTTCTTGATTTTGTCACTTCTCTTTATCATAAATAATGATTTCTTATTTTCAAACATTTTGACTTCTTTGACCTTTTGGGGCTTCAAGCCATCATGTGGGGTTTCTTCAACTTCATAGAGCCATAACTCTCAAACCATGAGGATTTATGTGACATTCCACATACCACCGGAAATTGCATGACAATCACTATCCATCTAGGATAGTTTCACCAACATATCCATTGATATTCATCTCATTATTCCACATACAAGCATGGGTCCTCCAACCATTCTTCTAGGATAACTCAATCCGCAAACTGTCTTCCCATGAGGGATTTCACCATAAGGGTACCACTTTGGAGTTCATCCATTTGTGCAACTTATCAATCATGATAAGACAATAATGATTCATCTTTGCATCAATTCACCACTGCATCATATACATCAACTATGCATCATCATGTATCAATGACAACTCATTGATCCATATTCATCTATGCATCATATCAATGATCCATCTTTATCATTTGGTTTCCATTTTGACATCTATCATTCTCGTCAAGGAAAATACATATACATTGTTCATCAATCATCAATCAATCAATTACTTGAAATCAATCAATCAAACCATTTGCATCAATGACACATGATCCAACAATCTCCCAAATAATCAAACCATTGGCATCAATGACAACATGAACCAACAATCTCCCCCTTTGGCATTGATGGAAATAGCAACATTGAT
This sequence comes from Picea sitchensis, assembly GCA_010110895.2. Lineage (NCBI taxonomy): Eukaryota > Viridiplantae > Streptophyta > Pinopsida > Pinales > Pinaceae > Picea > Picea sitchensis. The sequence continues at coordinate 113,827 of SNQJ01S0008967.1, forward strand.
GTCAACACCAATTACCAATTATTGATGTCAACATGTAGATAAGGCATGATCTACATTAATAGTCAATGTGACTATCTCTCCACATCAATCTCTCTCCATCAATAGACATCAATCACATCAATGTGATTATCTCTCCCCCTTTGACATCTATGGCAAAGGGCCATTCTCCTCTCGGGGATTCTCCCCTTGTCCAAGTGCCTTTGATCTTCCTCTGAATAATCTATCCCCTTTTGAACAAGGGATTTCACTCTGATGTAATGTTGAAAATACATCGAACATACTCCCCCTATTACCATCGCTCCTCCTAGAATTATGCCTATGTGCTCTTTCTTCAAATATAGGGCTCTTTTCTAGGTATGCATCTGATAAATATCTCCTCCTAAAATCATGGGAAGAAGAATGACTCCCCCTAAGGGTATTTCTCCCCCTATCTTGTCTAGAATATGAACAATATGCTACCATATGATGATCCTTGGACCCGTTCATGCATCAAACTTGTTCCATACCATGCATAATGAATTTCAACAACAAAAATAAGGAATCATGAACAATATATCAACCAAGTACCTCATGTACCAAAAATGTGCCCACAATGCACAACACCCATGTACATCAACATCATGCAATGTGCCAAAAGATATCATCCATGGAATGTATCAATCATATGCCTTTATCAACATGGAAACATGTGCATCTACCAATATGCCAACCATGTGCATCTACCAATATTCCAACATGTGCATCTATCAACAATACCATCTATGAGTGTACCATCATGCATCATCACTTGCACCAAGAAAGTATATCAACCATGCATCAACTCCCCAATAATGTACAATATGATTATCAACTCAATTCACCAACTACATGTATCAATGTGTAGCCCAACCACATGCAAAATTCATGCACCAAGATAAACATCATATGATTCCAATAATATATCATAAGATATATAAATGAAATTCAAATATGTACTAGCCATGTACCCCAACAGATCAACATCAATCCATAGTCATGGGTTAGTGCCATGCACCCAATATTTATTTTACATCGTCACCTTACATGATCTAACATAGAACCATGAAAACATGAAGAAAACAATGTTAGAATCTGCAATAAACAAAGTCATACTCTGCAACACAGAGTTATACCATCACATCAAGTTGCAATTCATGTGCCTTGCCTTTTTCCCAAAGCGTTACCACATATACATGACCTGTTGCACAACAACGAGCATATGTGCGTGACCTATTCAAGGTCAGTTAGTGTATGTACGTGATTTTCACCACTGGCACCCGCGTATGCCTCAGTAGATGACACTTTTGAACTTCCCTTCAGTCTTTCATTCTGATCTGGCTGCTCTATCTTCTTCACCCACTTATGTAGATGACCCTTCTCTTCAGAACTTGAGCTCTGAGCATCCATGTTTTCAAATATGTCTCCCCTTCTTACTTCATTCCTTCTTCTAGCCATGCTATATGAAGTCCTCATCATGGAATTTCTTCTTGTGTTCCATCACTCCTGGGATTTGTGGCCAAATCCACTACAACTGTAGCATCTCATGGCGTTACAGTGAACAACAATGTGTCCTACTTGATCACATCTCCAACACCTCATGGTGTTATAAAATATTCCATTATATCTCCTTTCATAAGATCTACACTCAAAAGATTTGTGACCATATCCATTACATGAATAACAATGCCCATGAAAAATGCTTTCATACCTTTGCTTTGGTGTCCCAAAAGTAGCTTATTGATGTCTTTCTTGCTTTGTTCTTTTGATATTTTCTTTGCCTTGTGTAGATGGTTGTTTTGCAACATTGTCTTCCTTCTTTGATGGACTTACCTCATTCTTCTTTGAGGTGCTTGCTTCAACATTTTGTAGCTTCTTCTTTCTATCCAAGTCCTGATTTATCACATGGTGATCTTTGACTTTCCAAGATCTCATCCAAGATTTGTGAGCTATTCAAGAATTTGTTTGACTTTTCTACCTTCTTTCTAAGGTCAACAATTTCAGATTCTAACTTACAACATGACTCTTCCTTTTCATATATTTTATTCTTCAATAGTTCTTCTATTCTTTTGGCTTCTTCAATTTGGGTCTTGAGATGGACAATGGTTTCAAAACTTTTGCTAATCTCTTCATCTACATTCATATCTTCTTTTCCATTCTTTAGTCTTGTGATCTCTTCTAATTTTGTCTTATTTCTCTCTTCTTGTTCCTTGATCATTTCCTTTATCTTCAAGATGTGCTTTAGACTCCTCCTAAGAAACTTCTTAGTGTTATTTGAAAGATAGTTATAGTCTATATAATAATGATCACTTCTATATCTATATAAACCCTCTTCAACTTCCTTTTGAAGTTTGAATAGATTTTCTTCTATTCTTTTCATGGGATAATTACCATCAAACTGTACAAAAATTGTTTCTATATCTTCTTCTTCACTTGTAGAGAAAAATTCATCATCATCATTGCAACCAAGGGTTTTTTAGGGTTCTTTACCTTCATTTGAAATATCTTCACTATCTTCCTTTTTTCCAATACCAACACATAATTATTTGCCTGCATTTGAAATGTCTTCAAGATCTACCTTTGTGTTATTGTCACTTGATTCTTTATCTTCACTTGAAATGTTTTCAAAATCAAATTTAGAAATAATGCATTCAAGATTTTTCAGAGATTTTTTACCTTTAGTGATCTTGATGGAGTGATCTTCAATATCTCATTTCTCCTTCTTGCTTTGATATGTTTCCTCTAGCTTTAGATGGAGTTGCATCTTCTACATCTCATTTCTCCTTCTTCTTGCTTTGATATAGTTTCCCAGCTTTTGTTTCATATATCCTTCATGGAAGTGCATTGTCCCATGCTCTCTTTGATAGGGCTTGGAGAGTCCACTAGCAATGGTCTTGAGAGCCAATGCATCATTCTTCTCTCATCTTTAAGAGATACAAACTGATCTTGTTCTTCTTCATTGGAAATGAAACCTGATCCACCAATGGTTTCCTTCCAAATAGCTCCTCCCATAGTCTTCAAATATAATCTCACCCTATTCCCTCCAAGTAGAATAGTTTTCCCATCAAGGAATGGAACTTCATCATCCATTTGTAGGTTTCTATGGATCTCTTCTGGGCTTGTTAAGGTTTCCAGTGAAGGCCTAATTGACCCACTGTCACCTACCTACCACTTAGAGGGGGGTGAATGAGTGTGGGGCTCTTTTCCCAAAACTCCTTTTACAAAACTCATTAATTAGCATTCAACTTTTAATAATTACTATTGTTGTCATTTATAAATCCGCTATATGTTAACACATATCAACAACATATATCAACAATATATCAACAAGTCATCACTATAAGGAACACAAAAGAACATAATATGTATGTACAATTTTTCTTTTGGCTATGGACAACAATCTAGCTTACTAACAACAATTGAATAGAGTACACCCCTACAAGAGTACCAAACTCTATAATGCAAGACTCATCTTACACCCCTCAAAGACTAACTCCAGATGAGGTAAAAATCCTCAACAAATATCAATCATACAATTAATGTATGAATTGCCAAAGAGGTGTACAAAGGTGTATCAGCTCTAGTCTACTACAAATGTATTCACTCGCATGTTGTATACAAATAACCTCGCTAGACCTTTCTAAGTTGTTAGCTTGTCCTTTCAAGATCAACTCGCATTTTGTAATCAATATATCATTCTTCTTATGTCTCTCGATAGCCCAATTGGACTACCCAAATAGTCAGCAAATACAATCCAAGACTTCCAATATCTTCTATGCTCCACAACAAATCAATATGAATACATCTCAATTCATGTATAAACAACTAGTATGTCAGGCAAAATCTATGTCACCACTGAATCACAAGGGTATTGATCACTCCATCAACCAAATCATCCAACTTGAACCATATCATAGAATTCATACCAAGAATGCCCTAAGCATTAACAAAACATCAAACAATAGTATCCACATAATAATGTAAATCCATACCAGAGTCTCATTGATAGATCTCAGCCCATAGAATGCAGATATGGAACCCCGCCATCATCAAAGAGATTGGCACCAACTCAAACACAAATCTCCATGATTTTATCCAATGTACACTCCATGTACACAGCCATCCCAATGATACCTTTCAATGCATGCACCTTATACATAGACAACCCACAGATACCTCGGGGAACTAGGGTTTTCTCGTTCCAAGAGAATTTCGTGATCAGACATCTCGTACATTTCTGAAACTTTGATGCATCCATGAGATCCTCCTCTCTTCCTCGGAATAGACATCAATCATGCTCAGAGATCCACACCAATAATAAGCTCCATCAATACTCCAAATATATTCTCACAAGAAGATCTCCATTGATCCACAAAAAGGATGATCTACAAGACCATAGCCATCTTATTTATACTTTCATCCTCAGGTTAATTAACCCATTTTTAGGCTACTTAAACCCACTCTGTGCTCACTAACATATTTTCTCTCATTTTAGGGTTAACCACTTTCCATGAATGAAAGTTATCCAATACCTTATCATTTAAATATTCCCTTCTTACCTTGTCACCTTACTTTATCATTTAAATAATACTCTTTGATTTTGTCACTCTCTCTCATCATAAATAAGGATTTCCCTTCTTTCAATCATTTTGACTTTGACCCTTTGTATTTCAAGCCATCATATGGGGGTTCTTCAACTTCACAGAGTCATAACTCAACCATAGTGAGTTATAGGGTATTCCACATACCCAATCGGAAATGGAATGAAAGCACTATCCATATAGGATAGTTTCACCAACATCTTCATTGATCTTCATCTCTATTATTCCATATACAAGAATGGGTCCTCCAACCATTCTTCTAGGATAACTTAATCCGTTAAAGTAGTTTCCCGTGAGGGATTTCACCATAAGGGGACCACTTTGGAGTTCATCCACTTTATGCATTGTCAATCATTATAAAACGATAATGATTCATACTTGCATCAATTCACCATTGCATCATATACATCAACTATGTATCATCATGTATCAATGATGTCCCACATCCATCTTCATCTATGCAATCATATCAATGATCCATCTTATCAATTGGTTTTTGCCTTTGACATCTATGCATCCTTATCAAGGACAATACATATACATTGTTCATCAATCATCAATCAATCAATTACTTGACATCAATCAATCAAACCATTTGCATCAATGACACATGATCCAACAATCTCCCAAATAATCAAACCATTGGCATCAATGACAACATGATCCAACAAGAAATTTAGTCTAAAAGTATCATGGGTGGGAAATTATTAAAATTTCATAAAATGGTTATATTTAAATAAGGAATTGAGATTTCTCTCTTCTTTTGTTCCCTTATAAATGGGTATGTAAGTGGGGTGTTGAAGACTTTACATGTCTCTTGATATGTGTTGAACTTCTCAATTCCTTAAGTGGATTTTTAAGGCAGCCTTGACTTTTACTTGTGCTTATTATTGTCAATTCATAAAAAGGGATGTAAGGAATTCATAGAAAAGGATGTAAGGAAGGGTATAAATGTATTGCTTAATAAGATTTGTTATACATATGAGTTCCTATTGCAAAAACAATTTAACCTTGAAATGTTTATATATATTTATTGCATACTAAGAATAAGTCTTCCTAATTCTCTTAAGGGAACCCAAGCTCTAAATCTAAAGTATTCATAGGAAGAATAATAACTTTGTTTAATGATAATATTACACTGGTCCTTGTGATCTCCTAATTTATGATAGTTTAAAGCGCTTACACTCACCTATGGTACTTCCTTCTATGTCATATTGACTAGTTAAGTACGATGTTTCTATATGGAAGGATATATATATATATATATATATATATTATTAGTGGTTAGCTTCTTACTGCCAATTCTTTTGGATTGATGAGGTAATTAAATTTCTAGGGTAACAATAAGGGGTGGGTGAAGATTTTTTTTATATTCGGATCTTGTGTCATTTTAGTTATGATGTCATGTGATTCTGAATTACTATGAATTTGTGATGTTGTTAAATTCCTTTGCCAAAAAAAAAAAATTCTATTGTACTTCTCTTTTGTAGACGTAACATAGGGGGCCTTACAGATGGGTTAACATAAGCTCTTTCTGCCACGAGGATATTGAAACTTCATGAAACCCCCCATGATCGCCTTGTTTGGTGGCCCGACGATGCTCATTAATTTTTAACGTGCCATCTCCTTTGGACATTCCCACATTTGGCTCTCACAATGGGTTTTTTTCATGCGAAGCAGATGAGTCTCTAGATCCGTGAGTACCTCATGGTCAACGTCCAAATCAAGAATTTTTTATTCCTTTCATCCTCTCCCACTCTAAACATACTCTAGTCATTTATGAATCGCATTCTGATCTCCCCCCATCCCAAGTTTATCTCTCTGGCTCAACACTTATTTTTCATCATTTCCATATTTCTTCATTTCATTTCCTAGTATGCTCTCATGCCCATGGAGCGAGATAGATCGAAATGAGATAGTGGTTTTCATCCTCACCCTAGAGATCAAAATCCTCAAGCCTATCTCCCCGCTGGCTCCTGTTGTGTTTTTCCTTGCCACTCTCTAATGGAAAATAGAACCACTATCCCTTTTTCCGATGTCGAATATGTCAAGACAACCTCTAGTCCAACACCACCATCCATCAATACCACCCATTCCCCATCCTTGATAGTGCCTCCGATTCTATTCCTTCAACCCCCCCATATGGTTTTCACTGAAGCACAAGAGGAAATAATCATGGAGCTTCGTCGAGACAATGTTGAACAAAAGTTTCAACAAGAACTAATGGAGAAACGTCTGGATTGGATTTTCAAATAGGGCATGAAGGATCCAAAGAAGTGTCGTAGCAAGGAGGACATACTCTAGGAAATGATGGTCCCTAAATGGACAGTTTTGTAAAGGCATGGTTTTCCTTACAACAATCTCAGTAAATAAGTTCTCATGGCTTGCTATGTTTTTATTTTTGTATCTTTTGTATGGCTTGTCAAACCTCAAACATATTTGTTTTGGTATATTCATGGGCCTAGAACAATATATTTTAGTCTAAACTTTATAATTTCTATAATTATGTCAGTCTTCAGTAGTCACATTATGATTTTTTGGATCTTTTACACTTTGTGGTGGGGTTGGTTTCCTTCCATGGTGGCCAACACATGTCCATAACTTCTTTTGTAACTTTTTCTCATGAAATGTAATATAAGTAGCTAGGTTACAAAAAATTAAAATAGAGTGGACTCAATTAAAAATAAAACAATTACAAACACCATGTGTAAAACTTGACATGGAATGAAATAATAAAAAAAAAAATACACTCTAAGAAATTGAAATTGAATCTCTATAGATACTTGATAAATCTAGGTTTAAGATAGATATACATTGATTATTGTAATATGAAAAAAATGTTATATATATAAGAATACATATTGAATGAACACAAGTTGCTTTCACTTATATACAAGTTATTTAAATATTGTATTTCTCTTACCTCATTTTACAGTGGGGTAGATAAACGTTCTAAGTTTTTTTCTTTTGTCATAAATATAATCAGAAAAAAATAAAAAATAAATAAAAATGTAGAATGTTTATGATAAGGTACTTCAATAATTCCACATTGTCAACAGAGCTAGCTTCAAATGTCCACCAATTGCTGCGACCGAGAGTCACAGTTTACTCATATTTGTTATATACAGTGATACAATATTTTCCATCCCAACATACTAGGGCGAGAAAACATGGCTATTCATGGAAAATAATTCTCCAGCATACAATGATCTCAATGTGCTTCATTGCAACGATTGTTAGAATATTTTACATACCCATATACCGAGGTAAGAAAATAGATTTATTCCTCGAAGATAATTCTCCATCATGAAATTTACACGAAGAGATTATTACCGAGTTGTTGCACTGAATCCCTATGTTTGGTACATCCTCTTTAGCACATGGGTAATGACCAGATGCACTGTATTTCTCTTTGGCTTGGTCAACAACCAAACTATTAGGGAATATCATTGGCATATTTTATTTCAAATGATCAGGATAAAGCATGCTTCTACCATTCAACCATATAATTTTTTTCCTGTCACTATCCCATTTCCTCCTCTTATGTTTGTACAATGCAACCCACGACTATGTTTCCTCTAAATTGTAAATAATGAATTTATTGATGGCATCAATTTCTGAATTCGTTGATGTGTGTGTGTGTGTGTGTGTGTGTGTGTGTGTTCATGAAATCAAACTAACATATAGTACGTATCAAATCGAAATATACATTATGAAGTTTAGTGTGAATAATTACTATGTAGAAATTTGACAAATGATAAGTCACTTACTCTTTATCAATAACATTTTTCCATTCATTTATAGAATCTCCCCTTTTCTTTTGTCTTCATCCATCTCATTGTCCCAAATCACTGCACCTAGTGTGTTTTTTATCTTCTTGATGTACTCACTGGAATAATAGAAAGACTCATATGATATTGAACTGCTCTGCCATAGACCCCTCCAGTTTTTGCCTTTGTCAAACAAATCCTTCCAATTTCTTCATTTACCTCTATAAGAAGAACATCCAATGACACGAGACCACTCCGACTAATTCAACCCCATCTACTAAGTGAATTAGAAAATAAACTTGCAAGTCCATGAAATTCGTTGGCAGTTCCTTCTCAAACATACAAACAATCTCAGCTATCTCTTGACGTCACCATGGAATGATAGGCATATGAATCTCCCTTGATGTGATCCAATGTACAAATGCAGATAATTTAGATATGGCATGTCGTAGGTCCTAGGGGAATTCATGGTTCACACACCCATGCACCAATAGAGGATAATGACACTACAAATTAAACATATACAAAATTAATTATTTTTTATCCCATAGCATGAATTTATAAAAAAAATAATAAATCATGTTTTTGACATACGTATTCTTAAAATGTTCAAATGGTCATATGATTTTAACCCTGACAAATGGTCTTCCACAATGAATTTGTGTCATAGTGAATACCCATATAAGGAAGGCACCTTCACACCTAATACAACTTCCTTTTCCAAAGAAAGATCAACTTATTTCAATATACATGGGATATCACCTTCTTTGAAAGACCAAGAGGGAATAACTTCTCCTGTACTTTCTTTTATTGGCCAATGTTTCTTTTTACTTTTTGAAGAAATACGATCTCTCCTAACAACCAATGTGTCACTTTCTTTTGATGATATGTGCCTCCATAAATAAGATGGAACAATTTAAATATATGCATGGAATCTAGTAAGTGGGAAATCTTAAGATGCTCCCAATATGGGATCTCATACAAGACATATTTCTTTTTCATCCCAATGGGTAATTTATCAACATAGGTGTTGAAGAATTTTGGATCATCGAACATAGGCTCCCCGTTTGAATTGAATATTTTTGTAATATTCTTCTCCTTCTCTCTCTCATATCCTCTAAGACATTATGTTGGTGTAATTATTCTAGGCCTTTAGGCTCTCTCTGGTTTACCATTGAAATAGAATGTTGCTCTTCGATAAGGGTTTTGTTCTGGGAGGAATACCTTGGAAAAGTCATACACTAGCTTTAGTAGGTGGTCGAACCACCTATCCTTCAGAGAAGTTCCACAACATTTACATCCATGATATCCTTTTGTTACCAGACCTGCGAAATTGTTAATGTATACAATAGAGCGTGTTAGCATCGAAGTCAAGAACAATGGTAACCAATTAAATATGCCAAAAAATATTGTTACGTATATGAACAAATCAATAAACATGTAATTTACCAGAGAAAACTCCTAATCCTGGATAATCATGTGTGGTGTAAGAACATATTCCATACAAGATAAAATTCTTCTCTATTGTGATGGATGTTGATACATCGTATACATGTATCCCTTCCCATAATTACATCAATTCATATACCAATGGTTGTAGGAAGACATCCATATTCTTCACCCGTCTTCTACCATGGACTCTATGATCCAACATAAGATGTTCATTTTTCATGGAAAACCATGGGGGGATATTATTATTGATCATTACTACAGGACAAAACACATATTTGGTGTTTTGGAGGGAATATGGGTTGATGCCATCCATGGCTATGCTGAGTTACACACTTCGTACTTCATCCTTAAATTTTTCGGGCCATGTATCATCTATATCTTTCATGGCTATTGAATCTGCTGGGATTCACATTACTCCCGACTCACTTGTGTGTGAGGCATGCTATCCCTGCAACATAGTTAATTATTTTCAACCAAAGAGCCTTTGAATCCTTGGGATTATAGGCATGTTCCTCTATATCGTATAAGGAGGACCATGTGATTTAATTTTTATTTGATTTATTATATCTTTCATGCCCACATTTCAGACATATCTCTTTGTCTGCATATTCTCCTCTATATAGAATACAATCATTCGGGCATTCATGATATGATATGTACTCAACACCCAATATTTTCAACATTGTCTTTGCCTCTTCACATCTACCAGGAAAGACATTATCACTCCAAAGAACCTTATATTTGAATAACATGCAGTTAGTGGGAAATATAAATGTACAATGGTATTTAATGTTCATAAAATCGATCGTTTTTAATGTTGATTGTGTGACAATATTTCTCAAATTATAAGGGAATTAATGATGATACATTACCTCAATATTGTCGAAAAACATGCATTTGACATGCCAAAATTTTCTTTCAAGTTGTACATTAAGATTGGTGTCCCCAGTTGGGTAGAATTTGACTGGATAGATCCAAAGAGAGGGGTGGTGGAAGCATATTTCATACTTTTGAATAAGGTATCAATGATATGAGCATCATCCCCTCACTCATATTTCTTTAATGCATCTAACAACATTGTCTCCATGGCAGTTGTATCCCGTAAATAATCATTCATACCAACCTCTATTTCATTGACTCCAATGTGAATTTTCGAAGAACTATTATTTTTGTAGTCATTCTTAATTGGTGAATCTTGACGTAGTGGGAATTGAATAGGTGGTTGATTTAACCATTATTGGTATGTTTCCTCTCCGATTTGTTCTCTTATTACATCTTTCTCTATATTTGACATTGTAGTGGGGTGCAAAGAAAAATGATAGGTATGCCGCTCATCATCACTAGAATCCTAATTTCAAAAATATTGAATATTATTACATCGATGATATTAGTAAGCACAGTGCAATTGGTTTGTTCAAATAACATTATACAAAACAATTATTACCATCACTGACACAAGATTGCAGCTGGAAGATGGCATGTGACTATTGGTAGTGTAAAGTGGCTATCCATTTTCATCTACCAACTGATTGCAGTATGTTTCTCCTGATAAGAGATTCTAACATTTTTGAATTTGTATTGGAATATTAGCTACATATGAGCTTGATTATGAATCAAGATCCTGCAAATTTTGATATATTTTTATTCATATTGGCATGGATAAAAAAAATCAAATCAAATAGATAATTTAAATATAAATAAAATCTGACCTTACTCGGGATGGAAAGGGAGAACTCTGCAATGGACTTTGAGCAATATGGAAGGGGATGGAATTTGAAGAATTGGCCATTTGATATTGTAAGTTTCTCTCACTGCATTTGAGCAAAATCAACAGTAAATTATTTTTAGGAAGAGCTCTATATCTTTGTCTTTGACATTACTTTTCTATAGCCTAAACATTTTAGTTGTTGACAAAACTACAAACATAGATAGAGCCAACTATGAAGNCTATTTTTAATTTATTTTTTCTTCGCATATATCAAAATGCTAGAATACATACCTGTCTTATTTTTGCTATAACGTTTTGGCGGCATAGTTATTTCTTGAATGAGTTATATGTGGCACTATAGTAGACCGATATCTACAATCTAAAAAAAAATTCATTTTGATCATGTTAAGACCCTCTTAGCCTGCACGAACAAAAAACGTTGTAATTTCAATGATATGTTGACTTTGATAATATTAACAAAATATTAAATTAATATCATAAATGTCCAAAAAATAAACTGCACAAGAATGACAGGTTCTTTACAAGCATACAACTTTTTGGAACGAAATTGCATTTTTAAGGTACTCAACACCTACACGAACAAAAACATATACCTTATATTTTGTTGGAAAAATAAGATACCATTGTTAGAAAAAAAAAATGACATTGTTATTCACAATTTCTATGAATAAAAGTTGTATATTCGGAAAACTAATTCAGTTTCCTATGTTTCATATTTTTACACTATATTCAAATTCATTGTAAAAGTATCTTGAATAATCCCTCCAAATTAACAGATTCTTATTTTCTAGGTTTGCATTGCCACTAATGTGTCATGAGATACCATCATTGGATTGTAATCACCCTAAGACAATATTACAAAGGTTTAATATGCAGCAAAGTAAATCGGTTAAGGTTCTTATTCATATAGGTGTAAAGTTATATGCAGATTAGTGTCCTAAGACAAAGGAAGAGGAAGAGGAAATGCCATATGTTCCATGTGCTAGTGTGGTTTGTAGCTTGATATATGCAATGGTCTATACTAGATCAGACATTGCACATGCAGTGGGAGTTTTGAGCAGGTATATGTCAAAACTAGGGAATGGGCATTAAACAACGGTAAAGAGTGTCATTAGGTATTTGTGTGGCACTTCTAATTAAGGATTTTTCTACCAAGGAAGACCAGGATTAAACAGAGTGTTGGGCATACATGGGTTGTTGATGCAGACTGGGCTAGCTATTTGGATTGTAGAAGATCTACAAGTGGGTATGTGTTTAACCTATTTTGAGGAGAAATTATTTGGATGAGAAAAGAAATATTGTAGTGGCATTATTAACTATATAAGTTGAATACATGGTAGCCACACATGCAAACAAGGAAGTGGTATGGTTACATGTATTGTTTTAAGGCATTGGGTCAATACAACAAGCAATAATATTAGATTGTGACAGTAAGAGTGCAATATTGTTGGAAAAGAACCTAGCTTATCATTCAAAGACAAAGCATATTGATGTTTAGTATGACTTTGTGAGAGACATGGTTGAAGACAATAAGGTGTTGCTATATAGTGTTGACACTTTGAATAATGTTTCAAATTCATTGAAAAAATCCGTTAGCACTGAGAGGTTCTCCTAGTGTAGAAAAAAAATGAGAATTGTTACCTCTAGATTGTTGACTATGTAATATTGTGATCCCTTGTATGCAAAGAAAAACATAAGTGAGAGAATGTTGGGGAGATGTTATACTATTTGCATGTGTGGAGGGGAGTGCAATGATACTCTTATACTACATAAGGAGTCAAAGATTAGACCAAATGTTGTATTTCTATGATTTTGGACTCTAGTATTTTCAAATTTCAATAGTTATACTTGTGGACTAAGATACTTAGCTTTGCACTTTTTGTTATATATTCATAATCAAAATATATGTTCATTTTTTAAGTTGTATTGCTAATATAGATTCATTTTAAATTTGCATCTAATAATGTAACGACCCCAAAAGTTACGACTACCTGCGAAGCAAGGTGCAATTTTTTTTTTCCTCCCCTTTTTTTTCAGAAGACAACAACGATTACAACTAAACAACACATCTGACGACGAGCACCACACCCACAGGATAGGCAACATACAACATGACTCTACAAGTTGGCACAACGAGCAACTGGGCGAAACACGTGTGAATCAAGGAAGGGACGACTACCCGCCTGACACCACACGACATGCCTGCAAGCCCTAGGAGAACATCCCAAACCTGTCGCAATGCCCTCAACGGCTAGTGCTAGAACCTATATGGTGCACAACAACACACAAAGGAGTTACAACCCAAAATCCAAAAACGAACTTACCAGATCAACAAACCACAATGGGAAGCACAGATCCCAGCCAAGTCATCCATCGCCTCTATTCATTAGGGCGCACAATGATCCCCTCGTAAGGAATCATGCCATCCCCAGGTAATAGGCGCAACAGTAACCAAGGTGCAACGTGACACATCTTGACCAATATCCCAGAAGGATTCAATGTGTCAATAGACTGAAGGCATTGTCGAGCCACATAATGACTAACCCAAGCCCCAACCGACCAGTCCACAATACGCAAGGAAACCTGACTACCATAACACTCCTACAACAAAATAAACTCTTGTGTCACGAAATCCCTTGTAACATACGACTCCCGGTACACCGTAAAATAATCATAACCAACAATTAGCTTAATGTAACTATCTTCCAAATCCAACATCGGATGGATAATTTCCTATAGAGGAATTCGTTGTCTTTCAAATGAACAATTGGGAAACCTGCCTTTATGATAAATAAGATTGTTGTCTGCTAGATCAAGGTTGACATCAAAAGAGGGGTTTCCTAGCATAAAAATATCAAGATAGTAACGGTGTCCAACATATAAATGATGTCATCAATAAGAACGCTATCTATGTGTACATAAATCACATTCATTATCTCATTATCTCAACAACAAAAATATCACAATCAATAACTCACTATCAGGATCTCACTACCCTTAAACGCTACCCATACCATTATATCAATACTGGAAATACCACAATCATGAAATCATGACCACTAAAATATATAGCAAGGGATAAATTGTGATCATTTATGCTATCAAAAATTTGAACTTGTTCTCTTTTAAGTAAAACTTGAAGTCGTTTGAATGTCCTTGCTTAAACATTTCGATACGCTGAGCAGTCGATTTGGGTTATGGTATCGTAGTCTAGAAAATACCTACAAATGCAGAGCTAACAGGATAATCAAACGCATAGTTTAGTAATGTTATCCCCAACGCTGACACCTAAAAGGACGTTTCCTAACTTAAAACCTCAACGTTGGAATTACACATACCACGTTGTCTCTCAATGGTTCATTAAGGGCATCAATAACCTATAGAGAATAACACAGTACACAAGAGGCGTTACTCATTGTTTGGAATCAAGCTGAACCATAGTGAAATTAAAGGAACAGTCTATTAAATGGCCTTTACAGGAAAAACACAGTGAATTGCCCAGGGACACAAAAAAAAATGAGGGAACCACAGAGAATTTACATGATCAAGCTGGTGTGGACATACAGATATGTGCATTTTCTATATTACTCAATTCATGCCCGAATTGTTCTATAACTCGATTAGTCGTTGGTTGTTATAATCCTCCAAATAAATCGCTTCCTAAATCTACAACATGGATATCGTTGTTATGTACTATTTAAATCTATAAAGTTGGGTTGTCAACTAATTACCGGTGTTGTCATACATTGGCTTGCTATCTCGTCTATCCTTATAACATGCAACATTACACGACCATACACCCAATGATTCGTAAATCCCAGCGCAGGTAATTATTAATGAAAATGCATTCAAACCAGTTAATAAATCAATGCAAACGCATTCAACACAAGTAAACAACCACGAATTTCAGTCTTAAAATGGCTAAAATCACCAGGTATAACCAATAGTTATCCAATAAAGATAAATTATGTTGTCTATATAAATAATGGAATTAAGCTGTATATATGGTTATCCCCATATCTTCAAACATAGAACCAAACACCAAATAACAACATTCATCAAGCGCTTAGCCAAGCCATGAGGAGAGGAGCCCACAAGAGCATGAATTGTGCGGAACATGTCAGAATTGTGAAAAACAAAATTCGCTACCAATTCTAATGCGGAAGCGCTACAACCCAGTGTTAGAAAAATAGGACCACAAAGAAATTAAATAAAACAAATGCAGAAACAAAACACAAAAGATACACAATAAAAGAGAGACACAGATTTACGTGGTTCACCCAGTCTAAGCTCCATCCACCAGAGAAATTGCCAGGTCCTTCCTTTATTATTATCCAACATATGAAGGGATACAACCTACAACATAACCCGTTGTAACTTCCTCTTCATTCTCTCACAGTCTCCTATCTCAGAATACAATATTCGCAATCATCCATAGCCGCAATACATTTCCCTCATAAAAGAGGGTTTCCCTCTAGGGAAAAAAACCCCAACATAATTTCTACCATTAGATCTGCGACCTTATAATGAACGGTCCAGATTCACAATGAAATTACAATATATATTTTTACAAGGAAATTTTTTCCTTCGGGGGATTCGCCCCCGAACCCCCGCTTGCCCCTAGACCCCCCAGCTCGGGGGATAGCTCCCCTAGACCCCACAGAGGGGGTACCCCCCCCCNATTCTAATGCGGAAGCGCTACAACCCAGTGTTAGAAAAATAGGACCACAAAGAAATTAAATAAAACAAATGCAGAAACAAAACACAAAAGATACACAATAAAAGAGAGACACAGATTTACGTGGTTCACCCAGTCTAAGCTCCGTCCACCAGAGAAATTGCCAGGTCCTTCCTTTATTATTATCCAACATATGAAGGGATACAACCT
>SNQJ01S0008967.1:133317-143807 GCA_010110895.2 Picea sitchensis
ATTAAACATGCAGAACTAAAAGCATAAATCATACTAATAATCTACCAAGCAGCAATAAAAGAAGCGTACCATTACCCAATCGCCTGCTCTAAGTTGATGTCCCACGCACTTCGTGCAACTCCCACTCGTCGACTGATGAGACTTCACCTGTACCTCCGAGCCAATTCTAGGGGTACTCTTCTTCCCCCATATCCCCTTGAGCCGCAAAGGGGCCACGCACACTAAATAGAGAATCAACTAGCTCCCAACTCGCCTCGCAAGGATAAGCTACCACTCCTCACTGAGATGGGTATCCTAACTCCCACAAGCTAATTCAGTCAAGTATAGATTTATGCAACGTAATGTTATGCAAACAAGAGACCTCCATCATCATTCTCCTCCCTTCATTATATAGAGTTTCAAAGTCTTTTACTTTCCCAAAATCCCTTTTAATATATTGTTTAATAATTTAATTCATAAAAACCCTCCCCATACATGTGTCACCCATCCCCTTCATTCCTCCATAAACTAATTTCATTAATTAATTAATTACCCTTACTTCCCTCACCCACTATAGTCATTCCTAGAATCGCTCCTAGGTGTCCCCATATTCCCTTACAAGTTTTAATGACTTTCCCCTGTTATAATTTACTAGTTGAGTTTAAATTAGAAAGTTCTTTAATGTTGGATACCTTACTAAGTTAGAATCTCTGCTTTTTCCCTGTGTTTCCCCTTTCTTTTTATGTTTCCCTCTTTTTCCTAGTTTCCTAATTACTTTAGATTTCCCTCTTTCCCTTTTCATTTAAAGCTTCAAATTGGCACGTGTAGAAAATTAACTTTTTCCCCTTTTCCTTTTTAGTTAATAAATTTTTAATTAACCTATGAGACAAAACCATTATTTCCCCTTTTTCCCTTTTTAAATTTTATCCCTAAATATTTTTTATAAATCAATTTAATTGCTTACCCCCTTCTTGTCACAAGATTAATGAAGATTATGATTATTATTTATTATATATATATATATATATATATATATATTTGAAAAAATTTTTTATCACAAGTATAATTTAGACCTAGACTTTATTTTTCTAGGCTGGGCGACATTTTATTAGGGGAAAAATTTTAAATATTCCTTAACATGTTATTCTTTCTAAAGCCATCTAGGTTTATCCAATTATTAAATAACAATGCGGCGTGCCCTTCAGGACGCACCACGTGCTCCGAGGGTGCCACTCACCTCTTTCCATTTTTCTTGCGCGACGTGCCCTTTAGGACCGACCACATGCTCCAAGGGTGTCACTCGCCTCTTTCCATTTTTTTTGCATGACGTGCCCTTTAGGATGCACCATGTGCTCCAAGGGTGCCACTTGCCTCTTGACTAACTTGGTAGACATCAAAAACCCCTGGAGTCAATACTCCACCAAGTGATCTTGTGGGAGATTAAGGTCCTCTAAGGAATAAGGCCCCTGCCTTATTGTACGCCCCTTAGAATCATCGTGAGTGACTATCGCAGTCTTCCCTCATGGCATCATGGGTCTTCTCGAACTAGGTAGTCATTAACCTATAGTTCGAGACATGGTGGGAGTGCTAGTAGGCTATGTCAGGGCTACTATCCACACCACCCTCCATCACTACCACCCATTCCCCATCCCTGACGGTGCCTCCAATTCTCTTCCTTCACCACCCCCCCAATCTATTGTTCACTGAAGAACAATAGGAAATAATCATGGAGCTTCGTCACGAAAATGATGAACAAAAGTTTCAACAAGAACTGATGGAGAAACGTTTAGATTGTATTTTCAACTCGTGGGTGGAGGATCCAAAGCAGTGTCATAGGAAGGAGGACCTACTCTAGAAAATGATGGTCCCTAAATAGACGGTTTCGTCAAGGCGTGGTTTTCTTTACAACAATCTCAGTGAATAAGTTCTCATGTCCTATTATGTTTTCTTTTTTGTAGCATTTGTATGGCCTGTCAAACCTCAAAGATATTTCAATATATTTTACTCTAAACTCTATAATTATGTAGTCACATTATGATTTTTTGGAACTTTTACATGTGGTGGGGTTGGTTTCCTTCCATGGTATCCAATACAGTGTCCATAACTTCTTTTGTAGTGTTTGCTCATGAAAGGTAATACAAGTAGCTAGGCTACAAAAAAAATTAAAATAGAGTAGACTCAATTAAAAAAAAAACAATTACAAACACCATGTGTAAAACTTGACATGGAATGAAATAATAAAAAAAAACTACACTCGAAGAAATTGAATCTTTCTAGATGCTTGATAAATCAAGGTTTAAGATAAATATACATTGATTATTGTAATATGCAAAAAACATTATATATATAAGCATACATATTGAATGAACATAAGTTGCTTACACTTATATACAAGTTATTAGTCCCTACCATAGGCATAGAGGGACTATAGCGATCGATCAATCGTTGACCTGGTATTAGATTGTGCATTGACAAGAAATATTTCCATATTGTCTATTGTTGGAACAAGGGAAGTGAAGACATCGATTTTAATATAATAAAAAGTAGCATGTTTGTCAAGATCTGATTGAACAAAGGATTGGAGGTCTTATTGCAACCTTCGCTATTCCCAATGTTAAATATCTTGACCTGTCCAAAGTATTTGGTAGTATATGGTATTTTTGAATTATATATTTTATTATTTATTGGTCGACGATGGATTAATGCTAACATTAGTTCGAATGTCTCCCTTAGCATTTTTTGCTGGGTAGAATACATCCTCTACCATATTACTATATCCGATTTTTGCTTGATTGTTGCGTGCTTCGAGAGAACATGCTTGCCACACTGCATATTTTCTTAAATGCTTGCACATGCCTATTCCCTTCGACGGTCCTGATAGTCTTAACTATTTACCTAACATATCTGGCAGTGTTAAATGATTATTGTACAGATGGGTTGCAATACAATTTCGTTCATGGTCGACATCGGTGCTCGAGTGTTCGATCCTTGTTCGGTGCTTCGTTCCAATTTTATAGTTCTTGTTTGATTCAACTTTGCAAAGTTGAGGTCCTACAACTGCAGTTCGAGCTCTTCGTGGTTGATCACTAGTTTGTTGTTTTTCAACTTTGCAAGTTGTTGGACCTGTTGTTGCGGTTTGCAGTTTTTGGGGTTGTGCTCTTTTCGTCCTTTGTTGACGGGTAAGTTTTCATGTTTTTCTTGTTTTTCAATGGTGGTAGTCCCACCATATTTGTCTGTGCTCTTAGTTTCTGTTCCTGGAAATCATGCGTCTTGCAATGCAGAGGACTTTACAAAAAGTAGTTGGGAGCCATCAGAAGAGGGAACCATCAGGCGGGGTCTGTATGCAGGGTATGCTTTCATCCTATGGGTGGGAACATTGTGTCTACCTATTCTATTTCTTCTAAGTAAAGTTATTTTTTTATTTATTTCTCTGCTTTCTTGTCATATGATGTGGGGACTAGGGGGGATTGAAGTTGAGAAGAAGAAGGTTCAAAGATACATATGGGAATTGGTGCCTTGCTTTGTTGTTTTTTTCTATTCAGCTACTTTTTATTTTTTTCTCCTTCTTTTCTTTGTTTTCATAGAAAGTGAAACTATGTAGAAAATAGCTTCAAAGTGATAGTTGAAGAGATGAATGAGGTAATAGATGTTGAGTCGTACGAAATAGCTGCGCAGTCCATTGTACATGACAACATTGACGTGGTTTTGCGTAGCAATGTGCTTTTTAGATTGGATGCATTCTCGTATACTGTTGGGGATTGGATTTTTGATACATTCCAGGTTCTATTTCATTTCCGCTATTCGATGACCGAGATGCGCAATGGATTGATAGATTATTTCTTGACATGTTTTAAAAATGGCAATGTCGAGGCTTTGCAGTCCTATGAATACAAACTGGAATATGATTTTCTTCGACAGTTGCATGGAATACAAGATGTCACTATGTATTTTTCAAAAATGCGGTTGTCTACATCTCCAGTTCTGCCTCCACATGAGAGGGGACTTTGGGGAGATACATTTTGTATACGATGGTTGTCTAACTGGCTAAATATATCAGTTTCCATTTGGTCATTAACAAGAAAAAAAAGATATCTACTATTCAATAAAACTACATCTGACAATCCATATTGCATCTTATTCCATGATGTCAATGCCCTCAGTGGCCATTACGAACCACTGGTGTACAGAAAAATGCCCATATGCAATATAGAAGGTCCTCATATCTACTTGTCTGTTATTTGCAAAGACCTTCAATCGCAATGCAAAGGGATTTTGCATGGCATAGATTGCCATGGCTTATACCTAGCAACAAACGTTGTGTCTAGTTGTGGAGATAGTCTGTTCAATGCAATTTTTTGTTTGGTACCAGCAGAATTCGATGTTCAGTCGCTGCAAATTTACACTATACAGTCCTTTTGCAATGCAATTATAGGCTGTATCCAACAGGATTTTAGGTGCTTGCATCATCACCTTTGCCCATATCTCGTAGAAAATATGTCGTCAGTTGGAAGTTGGCAGGAATACCTTGTGAACATGGCACTTCCATATGAAAAAGGGTGTATGGAAGATTTCATATTCTGTTTGCAATGGTTGTCTATCATATTCAGAGTTAATATCCAGGTGTGGTTTCCCTTGGCTGATGCCACTATCCATTCCTGGGTTATTGATTCAAATTGTGATCGAACAATCGACATCCTTTCATTGAAAACAGATACAACACATATCCATTATAAACCTTTGCTTGCACATATCGGTAGTTCAGGGTTGATTGTCCATGCCACCCAAACGACATCAAATTTGCATACACGTGGAATGTTTTTTTGTGAAAATAAAAGTCCTCCTAGTTTCGATACAGGAAGACAGGGCTTGAACAAAAACAACATGCGTAAAATTCATGACAGTTGTGATGAGGCCATAGATGGCTTAGACAAAAAACGTAGAGTAAGTTATCACAATTTGAAAAAAATTATTCGTCAAATTCGCCCGACTTCTGATAAGGTCATAGAGACCTTGAACAAAAAACGTAAAGTAGTTTCAAAGAAACTGGGTGAAAGTGAAATTCATCCCAATTGCCACCAAATCATCCTACCCTTGGGAAAGAAACGTATACTAAGTTACCACAACTTGAAAAAGGTCATGCGCGAGAGAAAAAAATGCATTGCTACAATTCCTTTTAGAGAGAAACTCACATATGACAATGTAAAGAAATTTGTTCATGCAGAACAAAGCATAAATAGGTGTGATTTCATATCCAAGAATGGTGTTGCAACTGTACAAATTCGTGATCTACAAGCAACACCATGCAATGGTAGCAATGAAAACTAGGAAACAATTTCTATGAATACTTCCCTGCGAAAGAAAAATGCAAGACAGAACTACATGAAACAAATTAAAGACACTCCTTCCATTACATGTGCAATTTGTGAACAATTCAATTTTTCAAAAAATAGTAAGTCTTTCATGCCTGATTTGCAAGCAGATAACCTCCGCTTGACAGCCCAGGATAAACCATTTTCCAGTGCGAAAGTTTGTCTTCCATGCAAACGATCACTTGAAAATGGAAAATTGCCACAGTTTGCAACCCCTAACCGAATAAGATGTAATACAACAATAGCAGATGTAAGTGCACTCACGGAACTCAAGGAGAGACTTGTGTCTCTGTGAATTTTATTTGCCCAAATCAAACCTTGGGGCTATAAACAACCCCAGATGGCCTTAACAGGATCAATTATTAATGTGTCCGTTCAGCTAGATGTTGTGCAAAAAGTGTTGTCACAATATATTAACAATACAATTACAATCATTATGGCTCTAAAAAGACACTTGCGATACAAAAATACCTATCAGACAGGAAAAATGCATGTGCATGCTGTTATGAAAGCATTAAAGGAATTATTCTCCAAAGCCCTATACAAAACATAAAACATTTGTATAAATGCCAACTGGAACAATGTTCTCGCAGAAGAACATGGAAACTCTGTAGATACTCTTGAAAATCCTAGTGATTTTGATGCAAGTGATGAATCAGATAGTGAAACAGCTGCTGAAACATTGGTGCATGGATTCACCGATTCACAGTGCATTTGTGACTTGCAAGACAAAATTGTCGAAATTGCACCTGCCGAGGGGCAGTGTCCACTTGGAATCTTCAAGGACAAATTCGTTGAGGAAATGAACTTTCCAACACTCTTCTATGGAGATCCACGTGGCACTAATATTACAGAACAATTCATTTATCATATAATAGTTCGATGGGAGCTACTACATTCAAGCAGTTGCTTCTCCGGTCACATAACAAATTTGTTTTTCAAGACAATGCGCATAATAATGGAGAAATTTTTGTCCTGCATGTGGATTTGAATAAGAAAAGGCCATTTACAAGGAAGAAAGTTGTTCATGGAGGATGTGAAGTGCAAAGTTAGCCTAGAAAAAATTATGAAATCTGATATTGGATACATAGATTTCAAAAACATTTGCACCTCTCCTGACTATTTGCAACAAAACAAAAAAAATATTTTTGCAATGATCCGGAAATTAGGCCCACCAACATTTTTTGTCACATTTACAAGTGTAGAGCACTGATGGGATCCATTGGTGGCTGTAGTATATAACCTGCATAAGAACAGGAAACATAAAAAAGAAATCGATACACTAGAAAATAACGACATTGACTACCTCATAAGAAAAGACTCGGTGACATGTACTCACTACTATAGACATAGAATAAATGCTTTGAGACAACTGATATGCCATGATGAAACGTTTTTCAAAAAAATATCAGACTACTTTTTTGTCACTGAATTCCAGAATAGGGGAAATGAACATGACCACGCACTGTTGTGGATAGAGGATGCACCAATGTATGGAGCCAAGAACAATTCAGAGATCGAACAATTTGTGGATAAATACATAACATACAACACAGATCATTTGGATCTAGAACTTGCGAAAGTCTATAGACATTACCATACAAGAAGTTGTAGAAAACAAAAAAACCCACATTGCAGATACAACTTTTCCATGCCACCAATGAGAGCTACAAGAATCATAGAGCCAGTTAGTGTAGAGGAAAATGTTGTTGTTGAGAAATCGAAATCCTTGTTTTCATTTCTAGAAGAAGGGGGATTTCACGAAATGATGAGCTTTGATGCCTTCTTGACACAGGTAAATCTTTCAGAAGATGAGTACATCCAAGCCATACAATGTACACTTAGTCAACCAACACTTTTCCTTAAACTAAAACTCTCCCATATTTGGAACAATAGTTTATCCAAGGATATGCCAGTTATGTGGAAAGAAAATACAAATGCGTAGTATGTGCTGAATCCATATGTTGCAGTATCATACTATACCTCGTATATGACGAAGATTGACAAATCTATGAAAAGTGCATTCAGAAAAATACGCAAAGAACATGAAAGAAGTTATATTGATGCCATACAAATGATACGCCCACTTGGGAATACATTTCTTAATATTCAACAAATGTCTGCTCAGCAAGTAGTTCACATTGCACTTTATTTGCCCCTCACTTGTAGTTCAAGAAAATGTGTCTTCATAAACACATCTCCACCTGAAAAATGCACATTTGTCCTTAAACCATTGGTTTTGCTGCAACAGGAGCCCGACAATTCAGAGGACGTGGTATGTCACTATATTATTGATTATTACATCCAGCATCCATCTCCTATTAGGCATATCTGCTTAGCAGAATTCATATCGCATTACAAAAAAAATGGCGCACCCATATCAAAAATAAAAAAACCCTCTGTCATACGATTTGTCAAATACAAAAAACATTGTGACTATGAAAACTATTGTAGAGAAAAATTGTTGTTGTACGTTTCGTTCGATGAAAACTAAGATACATTAATGCATAACTTATGTACATGGGGGGCTGCGTATGTTGCGTCTGTGGTGCACATCAATGAAGCTAGATTTACCTACAATGTTAATCCAACATGGGGTGATCTAGAGGTTGCACTTAATGACCTAGAAAACCCTGGTGATCATGATGACACATTCAGAGACCCAAAAACAACTAGAACTACTTTCAAGTCCTATGACTTACAAGGAGATTTGCTTCATCTTCCAGTGGATGGAAGTGAAAAACGTATCAATCTTGGTTTTCAAGTTACAAAACATCCTTTCCTAATTGAAAATAATGAATATCACAGAATAAGACGTCTGTTGAATCATGAACAACAAAAAATTGTAAAGGATATTTCTCTTAACAAACGCTTGAACATGAACAATCATGTGCATGTGTTCCTTACAGGCGGAGCATGAACAGGCAAGACATTCACAACAAAATCATTGTTCCAAATGCTTATACAAATCTATGATTCAAACAATTCCTCTGATCCTATGAAACCAAAGGGCCTAATAGTTGAATACATAGGAAAATATGCATACAATGCTGGTGGAACAACAGTCCACTCTACATTTTTAATGCCTTTTAATAAGTCATAGTTTCTTCCACTTAGCAAGGAAATGTTGGATACATTATCTAAGCTTTATGAGGAACTCCAACTTGTCTTTATAGATGAATCATCTTTGATTTGGAGTCGGTTCTTGTATTCCATTGACAGTCGACTAAGAAGCATAAAACATGTGTAGACGAAATGCTTTGGAAACATTGACATGATATTATGTGGGGATCTTTACCAGGCACAACCCATCCAAGATTATTTGATATTTGAACAACCCACGGTCAACATGGAAACAGTCACCCATGAATTCTGGAGAGACAATATTAAATGCTTTGAGTTTCATACTACAATGCGCCAAAACTATGAAACATTCATTGCAATTCTGAATAGAATGCTCACCAATAGCCAAACACATGATGACTTGACCCATATCAATTTGAGATTCTTACGACCTGCACTAACAGAACCAACATTCCCTTACCTGTTCTACAGAAATAAGGATGTTGCAAACCATAACAACCACATGCTCTCCCTAATTCCTGGCGATGATATCATCATCAATTCCATTGACCTGGAAGAAGACAACCATGGAAATGTGCCATGGCATGAACATTCAGTCACTTTACCTTTGCAGCTTGTCCTCAAATTAGAAATGTTGGTTGAAATATATGCCTGCAACTATGATTCACAGGATGGGTTGGTGAATGGTGTAGATGGAATACTGAAAGGCTATACCAAGAAAGAAAAAGTGGATGTCCTTTGGATTATGTTCCATGAACCACATATAGGAAAGAGACAAGAAAGCAAGTTGTCTTATATATATAATTCAAATACTAGAAGCGATTGGACACCTATTTTGTGAATATCGAAGCCAGTATCAACATCAACAAAGATAGGTCAACTGAAGATTCAAAAACAGTTTTCGATTAAACTTGCATGTGCATGTACAGTCCATAGATCACAAGGACTAACAATTGAAAAAGTTGCTTTTCAGCCTTTTAGAATTCAGATACATGGACTTGTCTACACAACATTGTCCCGTGTTAGAAGCATAGAGTCCTTGTATTTACTAAGTCCTCTCACAAAAGATAACTTCAAAGTGAAACAAAAAGTTTATATTGAAATGGAATGACTGAGGACCACTGCAAAATGGCAATTGCATTATGATTATCAATCCATACAAACAAATTCATCCGTATCAATTGTCTTGCTTAACACATGCATCTTAAATGCACACATGAATGATATACTGAATGACTATGATATAATGCAATCCGATATTCTTTTCTTGCAAGAAACACACATGGCATTATGCATGGAGAACAAACAATTCTGAAATCACAATTGCATATCAAGTAACATTACACATGGGGTCATGATACTGGTGAAAAAACATCTACCAATTTTGGACCATATACATATCGAAGAAAACAATGTTGAGTTGGTGCTTGCAAAAGAAATTTATCATGAAACAAAAGTTGCAATATTGAATCTGTATGTTGCTCCCCATGCAACATTATCCAACATAGTACATGTTATTTCCAATGCATTGACCCATTTCCATCTGAACGGACCCATTGTACTTGTAGGAGACTTTATTATCAATATGGTACAAAATACTGGCAGAACAAAAGAATTGAAAAACTACATGTGAAAATACAGTCTCCACTTTCTTATGAACAACACAGTCCATTTGCAAAATGAACTAATTGACCATGTCTGGTCCAATGTGTTCATTCCTCAATACAATATGTTTGTCTTAGACACATATTGGTCTGATAACGATACAATTGGTATTGCACTTGAATTATGACATATACATCAAAGTTATTGCAAACTCATATTTGTATGTTTCAAAGCATATCGGTATCTTTGATTTGTACACACATCGCTCTAGACGGTGTTCTACTCGAATTATAAAATTTACATTGTACAGGAAAGGAAAAAAAGGTACATCCTCCCAAAAACTATTTCTGACTCTATTCAACGTATTCTATTTTTTTTTTGTATATGTACATAGTAGTTGTCTTTTTCTTAACATCTGAACTTATTTTCATATCCATTTTGCTTTGTACTTTT
>SNQJ01S0008967.1:144167-156210 GCA_010110895.2 Picea sitchensis
CGTCTAAAATATCAACCACCCCACAAGTTTGCCTGTCAAATTGTATATCGTGGAACAATATGTGCTATTTGTAGAACACAGAACAATAGAAAGATTTTTCTGACCCCTCCCACCCGAGAACCCGCAAGTATGGAATGAGATATGGGCACATGGTGTATAAAATCTAATGTCGATACTTAATAAAGGTACATATCTAATTTTGTCTCATTTCTACACACACCAATCTAGTAACCACAAAGTTGGTGTTGCACATGAATTATGAAATATGCACTGGGAGTTGGACGGAGCCAAGTCTGTGATCCAAATAAGTGGCTAAGTATGGAATAAGGTATCTATGCATATTTTATATGTATTGCTCGTTTCTGGGATCCCGCCAGCCCTGGAGTAGAATGTTGAGCCGGCCAGAATGCAAACCCGCTTGTCAAATTATTGTCATAAGCTATTTGTAAGTAACCTAGCAACAAAGCCCTATTTTTTACCCCGCCAGCCCGAGAACCTGCGATCCAGAAACAGTGAATGGTCTATAAAATATAATCTAGCCCGCAAGTCCCCTTGTCTATTTGTATATCATGGAACTGTGTGTGCTATTTGTAGAACACCAAACAATAAAGGCATTGTTTTGAGCCCCCCCTTCCAAGAACCCACCATTCCAAAAGTGACAAAGTATGGAATGACATCCGTACATTGCTTCATTGAGAAATTCTGACTCATGCAGCCTCAGCATTGTAAACTCAACAGTTTCATTATGCACCTTCACACTTGGCTAGTCCTTCCTTGCTTGCTCTTCCTTGTGCCTATCACCTTTGCATATCTGCATAATAAGAAATAGTGTTTATATATATGTGTGTGTGTGTGTGTGTGTGTGTGTGTGTGTGTGTGTGTGTGTGTTCTTTCTAAATCTTTAATGTTAACAGGTCATCATGCAGGCACCGTCTAAGTTGTCATTGATGCATGCAAGTCTCGAGAAGTTCTGCCATCAATGCAATTTATGTGAAGGCTTTTCTTATCCCTTCCCAGTCTTAATTTCAAACGCCATGGAATTTCATTCGCACGCCGCCATCTTGCTTCCTCCCAGAAACCTCCAATCTCTTCCAAGTCTTAATTTGAAATACCATGGAATTTCATTGGCACGCCGCCACCTTGGTTTATTCATGAAACCTTCACTCCTGAAATGTTCTTCGTCGTAATTGCCGCCTTCGCACTTCTAAGTATGCAATAATTAAGCTTTACTTCTAACATGTCATCATACAACACACATAGATATTGTCATTAATGAGGATATTTTCCATTCGCATGCATGGAAGTAATGCTTCAGGGGGGTTATATTTCCCCCTCTAGTTCTTCATTTCAAGAAGCATCTAGAGAAAATTAACGTTTTGACAAAGTACTGACACCAGCTCTATAGAAGTTTTGTAGAAATACAGTGAACATATTCCTCAGGACCTTCCCATGTAGAAGAACGGAAAAAGAATTGCAGGGGAGGAAGAGCAGGCCGAAACTTATAGTGAAAACATGGATCTTGACACTGATCTGGAAAGCATATTTTTCAACCTTGATCAACCCGCAGACGGAATTTAGCCTACCTGCTCAATGGACATGGTTGATACCCTAATTTTTGACAAAGATGAATCCTTCATATTCCAGAATATTGTTTTTGGATCCGAATCAAAAAATTTAATCATTGAAAAAAAGATGTAAATAATAACCAAAGAATACATCGTTCAGAACTTGACCTTGCCAATATGTAGGCGTCCAAAATATCTCAAAATCACATGGAAATCGGAGATGCTCTTCATGGTTCCGTTGGACTCATTGAAGCCAAAACTGCCAAACTAAAGAACCGCATTAAGGAATTAGAGGAATCTTTGTTTCCTATGCCATTGCTTCACAGTTCTTTGCGAATAGCACTGCCTGCTACTACGTGCAATCCTACAACAAATCTAAAAGGCTCCTCCATCTTCCTCGCATCCTGTAGAGGATATGTCGAGAAAAATATCAACAAAAGAATGGAATTGATTACGAAGGCCTGGGAAACATCACAGAATATGGATTCCCTGGGGAGGAGGCCAGATAACTTGCTCCTACTTTTGCAGATGGATTTAAAACATGAAGAAAGTTTCTATGTGCACACGGTCATCCCTTTTTCCTTTCATGTCAACAACATCGCAAAGACCAGAAGAAGACAACATAATCTTCCTTCCAATAAATGGCTCACTCAACTAGAAGCATGTTGGAAAGAGAAAGTGAAAAATATGTATGTCATCGTCCAGTCATGTGAGCAAGCAATATCAAAGAAAGAAACATTATTGACAAAGCTCACCAAAATAGACTTAGCAGGAAACACAAACGGCTTCCAGGATCCCAGCTTAATCCTCAACTCGTTGGCATCAACCACACAATATTTCGATAAACAATTTGATAATTTGAAATCCTTGTCTTTAGAAAATTTTTACAACATTATTGAATATCATGAACAAGAGGTGCACAACTGGCTAGTCCGATATTTGGTACATAATGTAGACATCGATGAAACTCCATGCAAACTTTCAATTGATCTAAGCAAATTATAAAATGAGGTTTTCAACATTCAAATCCGCAATGACATCAACGTCGCCCCTTTGAGAAACTATATTGAAGAGAACTTGAAGTGGTTCATTGCCTAAATCCAACAGGGAAATGCATAGTTCTTTCTTTGTCAATTCAGTTATTCCAACTTCTCTGAGTAGAAATCTATAGGCAAAAAATGATCTTTCCATTTCTACTTTTAAGGTATTACATTCTACCGTGTCCAACTCCTTTCCACAGTCCTATTTCTTGTACATATTTCTATTATGGTCTGCGAGAGCCCCAATCCTAGTCTATATGACAAACGCATTTACATTTCTAGGGATATGTAACAAACTATTATTTTTTTCATATACTCCAATTAAAACTATTCTTTTGTTTGCTTATATATTTACGTGTTCCTAGATTTTTATCTTCAACGATGCTAAATGTGAAGACATTATGTTTAATTTATCTCAATTCTCTTTTTGTCCTATACATCTTTTGTCTAGCCTGGTTATTTTCAAAATAAAGTATGAAATAAATCACTTCTTTTGTCTAGCCTGGTTATTTTCAAAATAAAGTATGAAATAAATCACTAACTCAAATTTGAGATATCATCTTTCATATATATATATATATATATATTTCTTTAAATTTCTAGGAATATCCAACAGGTTTCATTATTTTTTATATAGATGTCATGAAATTATGTTCGCTACTTTTTTTGTACTCAAACGTCTAGACAATATGTCATTTGTTGGATCTTTACCATCTGTGCTTCATACTTTTGCCACAAAATCCCTTAAAATTTAAATAGTTCGCAAATCCGCTTCACAATTTGTATATTGCCGAACTGTGGGTGGTATTTAAAAAATTGCATATTTGGTATGTGTAATTTATGCTCTCCACGAACCTATAATTTGATACATTTCAATTTCTTGTATCCAATAGCCAGTGTTTTAAAGAAAACTAATTTGGGAATGCTATTTATTTGGTCATTTTGTCCACCACCCTTTGTAACAGACGTTGGTAGCAGGACATGGAACAACAGAAGCTCCATTTTCAGGTTCCCAGCCCGAGAACCCGCGATCCAAAAACTGGACAAGTTTTGATTCAGGGTTCCCTCCATGCTCTAATTCTGGAATGCTAGTTTTTTTCCTTCTTTTATGTGTTCGTAAAATTTCATAGATAGTATGTACACAGAGTTACGTATTTGCTATGTATAGTTTATCGTCTCCACAAACCTATAATTTCATAAATTTTAGTTTCTTATGTCGATGAGTGTCTGTTTTAAAGAAAACTAATTCGCGAATGCTATCTATTTGGTCCTTTTGTCGACCACCATGTATGCCTATGTAAAGAAAACTGATTCGCAAATGCTAAATTTTTTTAACACAAGCCCCTTAAAATTCAAATAGTCTGCAACTCCAATTGTCAATTTGTATATCGCAGAACTGTCGGTGTTATTTGTAGGACATGGACCCGCAATCCAAAACCTGGTCAACTCAAGAACCTGCTCTTTTAAAGAAACTAATTCGGGGACATTTTTTTTTCATGCTTATGTTAACCAGCCTATGTAACATACATCAATACTATGTTTTTTTCCTTTCTTTGTCCACCAACATATGTAAAAAAAAAAACTAATTTAGAAATGTTAAACTTGTTTTAATTAGTTATAAAAGATTTTATTGATATTAAAATAAGTTATTGAGTTTATTATTTCAATTTGTTTATTCGACACGAGCCTCTCCAAATTCAAATACTCCGCAAGTCCGATTGTCAATATGTATATCGCGGAACTCTACCTGCAATTTGTAGCACAAGAAACAACACAAGCCCGCATTTAAGGTCCGCAGCCCAATAATCCGCCTAATTCTGCAACGCAATTTTTTTCATGCTTATGTTCACCAGCCTATGTAACAGACGTCAGTACTATTTTTTTTCTTTTTCTGTCCACCAGCATATGTAAAAAGGTAAACTAATTTCGGGAATGCTAAACTTGCTTTATTTAATTATAAATTATTTTATCGATACAAAAATAAGTTATTCAGATTATTATTTCAATTTGCTTATTTGACACGAGCGACTTCAATTTTAGGTAATCCGCAAGTCCGACTGTCAATATGTATATCGCAGAACTCTAGGTGTTATTTGTAGACCATGGAACAACTGATGCCCAATTTGCAGCCTGCGAGTTCAACAACCCGCGATCCATAAATTTCAAATAGTTCACAAAACAGGTTCTCAATTTGTATATCGCGGAACTCTCGATGCTATTTGTAGGCAACGGAACAACACAAGCACAATTTTTATCCTGCAACCCCGACAACCCAGGATGAAGCTTTCGTGCATGCTCTATATATCTACTTCATCAAATCACATATTTTATTTTTGTAGGCCACGGAACAACAGAAGCCCAATTTTCAGCCCAAGAACCCGCGATCAAAAAATTCAACTAGTCCACAAAACTGCTTGTCAATTTGTATAGAGCGGAAGTCTGGGTGTTATTTGTAGACCACGGAACAACAAGTCCCCAGCCTGACAACCCGAGATCCAAAATCTAGCTTAGTCAAGAACCCGCTCTTTTTAAGAAAACTAATTCAGAAACGCCATTCTTTTCATACTTGTGTTCGCCACCCTATGTAACAAACGTCAGTACTATTGTTTTTTCTTTTTTTGTCCACCAGCATATGTAAAAAGGAAAACTTATTCATGTAACAACAAAAGCCTGATTTTCAGCATGGCAGCCACAGAACTGGCGATCCAAAAATTCAAATAATCTGCAGGACCGCTTGTCAATTTGTATATCGCGGAAGTGTCCATGCTATTTGTAGACCACAGAACAACAGAAGCCCAATTTTGAGTCCAGCACCCTGACAAATCGAAAACTCATGTCAATTCTGCACCAAACACTTCTCCTTGTTTTTATTCTCAGAGCTCTGCCTCCTCCCTAGCCTTTCCCTGCTCTGCTTTTGTCCTCTCCTTCTCTATTGCTGGAACATTTTCGTTCTCACACTGTCACGAATATGCTCCAGCTACAAGGGAAGTAGAAACGCGGGTCAGCCTACCAGCCAAACCAGCCCCGCCTAGTCATCCATCCCCCGCCTACTCCCTCACCGCTATCCTCCTCCTCTTCAGCCACCTCCTCCTTGTCCCTACCACAGTCCACTCAAATTCCCGCTTCTGTCCCGCCCCTTGTTGTGTCCGTTACCCTAGTGTTTGACCTGCTTCGGAACATGGACGACCTTTGGTTCCGCCTAAAGGTCCTAGACAACAAAGCCTCTCAACTTCTGCAATTTCTCTCCGCGTTACAGGATGCTGATCACCTCCCACCAGAGGCAGGCCAAGCAGCAACAACCCAACCAGCAACAACCTCTGCACCAGTGTTGGCACTGGAACAGAAGAAAGAGCATGTGCNCCCGCTTCTGTCCCGCCCCTTGTTGTGTCCGTTACCCTAGTGTTTGACCTGCTTCGGAACATGGACGACCTTTGGTTCCGCCTAAAGGTCCTAGACAGCAAAGCCTCTCAACTTCTGCAATTTCTCTCCGCGTTACAGGATGCTGATCACCTCCCACCAGAGGCAGGCCAAGCAGCAACAACCCAACCAGCAACAACCTCTGCACCAGTGTTGGCACTGGAACAGAAGAAAGAGCATGTGCCATCACAAACAGACGACACCATGCAACTAAACCAGACATTAGTCAATGAGGAGCCGCCTCCTCCTGGTGAAACAAAATTTGTCGCCTTCTGCATGGCCCCGTCGTGGCACTACAGCCCATACCGGTGATCTGTCTATTGTTTTCCTCTGTTATTTTGTCATCTACATGTCGACCTTTCATGCATTTGTCTATTGTTACTATATTTATGTTGTCTACACTTTCCACAGTTGTCACGGCCACCCTTACGGGCCACGGTTTTGAACTCTTTTTGCGTTAGTAACAGTCTACACTTCAGTTATGAAGCGGTTCGGGTGGTTGAGTTGATTTCCCCTAGGGCAGCTCAGTTCATACAATGTTATAATATTCTATAAATTATTGTCTCATGTATATGACGGAATCGTTAAATGTATATTACGGAATTGTTTGGTGCAAAAAGTATATCACCGAACACCCTCGACATCAAAATCTTCATACAATGTTATAATATTCTATAAATTACTCAGTCTCATGTATATGACGGAATTGTTCACTACAAACTGTATATGACATAATTGTTAAATAAAATGAACCCGCAACTTCGCGTACACGCCACTCCGTAATTGTTGGGTTGCATTGGTTATGTACCAAACATTAATATTTTTTTATAAATTTCAAATACAAATAATTCAAGAATACCATGTGTACTGCAACTTGCTACCCACTAGTGTACTCTGCATACAGCCTCGCAACTTGCTACCCACAGCCTGGCAGGCACTACACTGCCATGCAACACTTGTTTAAATATTGTATTTCTCTTACCTCATTTTACATTGGGGTAGATAAATGTTCTAAGTTTTTTGCTTTTGTCATAATCAGAAAAAATATAAATAAATCAATAAAAATGTAGAATGTTTATAATAGGGTACTTCATTAATTCCACACTGTCAACAGCGCTAGCTTCAAATTTCCACCAACTGCTGCGCCCGGGAGTCACAGTTTACTCATATTTGCTATATACAGTGATACAATATCTGCCATGCCGACATACTGGGGCGAGAAAACATAGCTATTCATGGAAAATAAATTTACAGCACGTAATGATCTCAATGTGTCTCATTCCAATTTCCAACGGTCGTCAGAATATCTGCCATACCCGTATACTGAGGCAAGAAAACAGAGTTATTCCTCGAAGATAATTCTCCCTCATGCAATGATCTCGATGGGCCTCCCTCCAACCGTGGTCGGCAGATAATAATTTAAGCAGAACCAATCGTAAGCTTTAACTCTGCGGCCCTAGTTCAACAAATACTTGACGCAGTTAGTTTTTTCCGTGAACGTTATAAAGGAAAAGGGCGAGGGGAGTCACTGGGACCCTTACTGACCTCCATTTTCCTTTTGATATTCCTTCATATTCACCGACTTTCACGTTCACGTGGTCATGTTTCTTTGCAACATTTACCGCTGCAATTCCAAGTGTTTCTATCTGCAAGGTATCCACATATTTTATGCTCTCCGCTTCTTTCTCGTCAATTTCCTCAAGTGAAAAAGTCATATATAAACCTGTACAATGAATCTATACTCACAAATGCTTCCCATAAGTAGTCTGTTTGGTCAACATTACATTTTACCTGGCGGTTTTATGATGGAAAAACTAACACCAGTAGGGTGTCCGACTTGTTTAATATTAAAGCAAATTTATCAATATAAATTTTCTACAGATTTTTTAATGATTTAGATCAATTAAATAAATATTATTCCATATTAACATAGAATTCTGTCTATATTTTTAAAAGTCCAATTTTTGTTAATATTTTGAAGTCCAAATTTTCTATCGTACTTTAGCCAAAAATAATATATTTACTATAAAATTAACTTATTCTCGGAAATATTCAAAACTTAAATTTTTTATGAGATTATAAAATTAACTTATTCTCGGAAATATTCAAAACATAAATTTTTTATGAGATTATGTGAATATATATACCTTGCATTTACAAATATAAATGTGACTAATAGAATAAAAAAGAAATTTAAATTTTCATATAATCTTTTTGCTATAAAAATAATTTATATATTATTTATTTATTATTAGTCCTGGTCAAAGAAAGACTATAACAATGAGTTTTAGTTGAATATGTATTAGTTTGGAGTTGACTAACAAAAAAAATTAACAATATGTTATAGTTAAACTTTACATTTTGAATTTTAGTATTTTGTTTTAAATTTTAGTATTTTATTTAGATTTTTAAATTTATTTATCTCTAATTTTTCTCCTTTTTATAATTTCAAATTTCCATATTCAACAAGCGGATAGGGTTTCAATAGGAAAAGGGTAGCTAGGGTTTTAATGGCCAATGGAAAACTGATTTTAACGCGTTTTATAATATTCTACAGGGTTTCAGTAGCCGATGAAAAATTGATTTTAACGTGTTTTATAATATTCTGTAAATTTTAACTTTCAAGGTTCATATGCGATATTCACATTTTGCTGGCAACTCTTTCTACTTTCTCGACAAGTCTGCTACAATAAATGCAGCCTTGTTAACTGAGTTCCTTGTGCTCTAGCAACAAGTCTATTATAAGAAATGCAGTCTTGCTAACTGAGCTCTCCGTGCTTTCTCGACAAGGTTGTTGTAGGAAATGAAACCTTGATAATTAGAGCTCGTTCTCTGCATAAGGGTTATGACATGCATTGAAATCTTACAAACCACCTCAACTATCCCTTTTCAACGGGAACTGCGCTACCCTGTAGCCTTGTTTCTACATACATGTAGAGGATACACAAGAAAGAGTTTTAATTATGTATACTTATTTAAATACAACCATATATCATACATGTAACAAAGTGTGTATGCACACTTAAGAACAAGTATTTTTCATATTTAATAAATATGAATATATTTATAAATAGTTTTATAAAATTATAATAGGGAGAAAAATGGTGTACCTTTTTATTTTATTTTAAATATATATAATAAAATTTAAAGAATAATGTATAATTTTTTAAATATTTAAGATATCCAAAAAAAATAATAAAATTTTAAAAATATATATATATTTTTAAATATTTAAGATATGAGAATCAATATAATAATAATAATCTATTTTTAAGGTATAAATTGGTGTATGAGACCCCTTGTTTGTGGGACAAGGGACCTCTCGGGATTTAACTGGTAAAGTATATGGAGGTATACATACTCTATCCCCCTCTAGATTTGAGCTTGTGATCTCTTACGAGGAAACACATGTTCTTAACCATTAGGCCCACTCAAAAATTATAATGATTTGTTTTTTTATTATATTGTTTTTTTATTATATTGTTTTTTTATTATCATTTAATTTTTTTGGCTCATTTTTTAAAATTTAATTTGTCTTAAGTACTTTAAATTTTACATTTTGTTGTTCCGGATGGGGTGCCACATTGCAACGAGAGGCCATGTAGCTTGCCCCGGACCCAAGCCATAAATATGGCAAGTCATCACCCTTCACCTCAGTCTTGAATGAAGGGCGACCATTACTGCCTGTAGCGAAGGGGAGGACAACTCCCTCAAGTGAGGATAATGGCGGCACCAAGGTGTAATGGCAAAGGCTAAACGAGTACAAGGTTTATGTCATCCCAGGGCTTATCTCTTTGCTCAGATGGGGTTGGAACTACTTCTCTCTCACGCTCCACCACCCTGCCTTCTCTGAGAACGAAACCAGTGAGCAATGGGTTTTCATCGTGGTCACCCAACGAATTCTCAGTCCTCCTAGCCTAGCCATGCTGAGGGAGAGGGGAAAGTGGAGGTGTGGCCTAGCCTCATATAGTTTAGAAGCATGAAAGAGATGAGTGAAACAACTAGAACGAGCCCTCTCCATAGATCGAACTCAGCGCTTGGAGAAGCCAAGAACTCTGCCAATGGTTTATGTCAAGGAGGTGATTCTGGAGGAACCCATCCAGGTTCCTCTAGAATCTCTCCTCTTCATTGTTCCAGATGATTTGTAGTTCCCCAACCATAACATAGTGAGGACAAATGCCCAAGCTGCCATGGAGGGCGCCACCTATATAGTTGAGGAGGAATTCCCAAGGGAATTCCTCCACTTGGATTCAAATCCTTCAATTCAGGACACCGTCGACCAAATTGGGACAGAGGTGGAGGCGGTCAAGGCGAAGGATATGGGCACCGTGTATGAGGACATGGAAGCCACGATGGAGGGCCAATTAGTATTAGCACCTCCACTGCTCACTCCACTCCCTGAATTCTTCCCTACTCTTCTACCTTTCTTCAACCTGGAGAAGCTTGAGCTCATCATTGAGCTAAGGAGACAAATGGCGGAGCAGGTCCACCGGGACACCCTCATGAGTCAGCGGATCGACATGCTTTATGATGCATTCTTGAATGCACTAGAAACTCAGTGTTTCCTGACCTGTGCAAGGCCTTTCATGCTCTGGCCTAGGGACGAACTTCTCACGGGAGCTTCGGACGACATACCCCCAGGTGCCAATGTGTAATTTTTAGTTCTTTTCTATGGATACCTCGCATACTCTCTACCCAATTCTCTATACATGGATGATTCAATTTTACAGTGTTGTTCTCTTTTTCACTTGGTAGTTTATCTTAGATGTCTAGAACAGTTATGTAAGAACATGAATCTGCCACCTGGTCTGGTTTCCATATAGCAGGGAAGATGGCAGATAGTTGTTTTTCCGAAAAATATCACAGTCTGCTACCTATTCTGGTTTCCACTAATTTAACAGAACAGGTGGCAGACTATTGACATGTGACATTTTTGTATTATAAAATAACAGTAATAGGAAACACCCTTTTAATTTACAAAAAAAAAACTTATACATTTTGTTTATACTTAATTTTGAAATGCATCTCATCTCTCTACACACAAAATAATAATAGTAGATTTAATTTTTTTCTTCAAAATGTTCATATAAAAACAAATAAAAAAACATACATAATTATTTTTTTGTAAATTTTTATAAAAATAAATATTTTCTTCTACAATTTAAATTTTAAGGTTTCTTTTTTTCAAACTAAGTTTACATTTAGTATTGTCAACTAGATTTTTTTTAAATGTTGATAAGAATGTTGTTATCCTTTTTACCCAAGTTCAGTTCACTTAATTGGCATGTTGAACTCATAATATTGTTATAATGGTTCTCTGTGGTCAAAATGATATTTATCTTAAATATCTATTTATCATGACCAAAAAAGATAAATCCCTTCAAATGAAAACTTCTTTCATATTAAAAAAAAAATTAACACACGCAGAAATAAAATGGATTTATGTTGTATTAACCCATATAAATATTTATGCTTTTTTATTTTGCTAACTTTGTTTAGCCATGAACTCTAAATTTTATGCTCCCTACCCATAAAAAATATTTATACTTTGGTGACTTTGTTTAGCCATGAACTCTAAATTTTATGCTCCCTATTTTTGTTTAGTGCCTTATAACATAGCCATGAACTCTAAATTTTATGCTCCCTACCCATATAAATATTTATGCTTTTTTATTTTGCATTTTATGCTCCCTATTTTTGTTTAGTGTCTTATAACATAGCCATGAACCCTAAATTTTATGCTCCCTACCCATATAAATATTTATTCTTTTTTATTTTGCTGACTTTGTTTAGCCATGAAATCTAAATTTTATGTTCTTATTTTTGTTTAGTGTCTTATAACATTGAAAAACAAAGTATATTTTAATATAAATTTAACTATAATTAAATATTATATAAAAAAATTTATAAACAATTATTAATACTAATTTAAAACATTAAATATATTTTTTTTATTGTTAAAATAAAAAAATAAACAAATAACTAATTTCAGTTACTAAAGAAAACGTTGATTTTTTTTTT
>SNQJ01S0008967.1:159002-188289 GCA_010110895.2 Picea sitchensis
ATGGATGTGAAGTCTGGGGTTGTAGTATCTCTCGTGAATCCTGGAGAAAGATAGAGCAAATACAAAAGAATTTTATAACCTATAATCTCAAAATTAAAGGAAATACGCCCTATCCCATCCTCCTCATAGAAACTAGCCTCTCCTCTATTAAGAGCATGGCTATGACTAGATACCTAATGTATAAGAACAAGTTAAACAACATGGAAGACAAGAGGCTACCTAAAATTGCTTCCAAATCAAGTCATAACCACCATCGACTCACGCGAGGATGGCATAAAGACGCCCGATCTTGGCTAAACTATTGAGGAATCATAGAAGAAACCATTTTGCAGAATAAAGATACTATTAAAAAAAACATCAAATCAAATTTTAAGGAAAAAATGTGATGTGATAAAGAGTTGAAGAAAAAAAGAAAATTAAGATATTATAAATATGTAATCAACCCTAATATAAAAGATCAAAATTATCTATTTGTTTTACTAAATTCTAGAACATTTTGATGTTAAGTGGTAAATATATATAGAACTTTGTGAAATCTTTATTAATCATTTACTAAATTCTAGAACATTGTGATGTTAAATGGTGAATCTTTCAATAAAACATAAAATTCCATTTTATATTGTGTAGAGACGGATTGCGTTGTATAGCTTAGAATTTTAGTAAACTTAGAAATTTGAAGGAAGACAACGGGATTGTGGAGTTTTCAAGGAACATGTGTGGATATGAAAGGTTAAATGATGAGATGAAGTGACATTGAATTTGAGAAGATATTTGATTTAAATATGGGAAAAAACAATAATTGTATAGTTAAATAATATTTTAATTTATACATGTATAAAATGAGATTAGAGAGTTAAAGAAAAGATAGGAGCATGAATTTTTTTATGAGCTTTTAAATTTGTATTTATAATAAATGATTGAATTGTTTTATATTCATGAAAATTAGAAAGTCATTTTATCTATCATATATATTGTATTGTTAAAAAAAAACATATATTTCATGACTGTGAAATATATATATTATTGTTTGGTGACTTAGGTTAGATTGATCATTATTGATTGTGTCTTTTTAAAAAAAATTAAAATCAGACATTACAGTACATATACATTATAATATTGTTTGTTCAAACTTATTATGAGATATATCATTTTTAAAAATTTGAACTCCTTAACAAACTGGTCATCGATGAATTTTTGTAGAATTATGTTGCCAACTTCTAACTCCATGGCTTCTTTAGATAAAAGGTCAATTGCACTATTGAGTTCTCTGAGAATATGCATACAACTGTA
Source organism: Picea sitchensis (assembly GCA_010110895.2). Classification (NCBI taxonomy): domain Eukaryota; kingdom Viridiplantae; phylum Streptophyta; class Pinopsida; order Pinales; family Pinaceae; genus Picea; species Picea sitchensis. Next base: position 160,293 of record SNQJ01S0008967.1, read on the forward strand.
CCAGGCCAAGGGCTCTAGTAGACCTCTAATTTGTCTTAGGATGGGGATAAGAATCTGCACATGACATTCTGCAGAACCAGAAATCCAGTCAATGTTCAGCCGTGAGTCAGCAAAAAATTGTAGTTTTTTTATCTTTAAGAAACCTGCCTGAAATAATAGAGCCCACAAGGATAAAAGGTTCACCTTGTTGTAATAGTGTTTCTTTGTAAGAAACAAAACAACCCCTACACTACATATGGAAGGATGATCTGGACTCACCTCATCGAAAAAACTCCATGCTACAACATCCAAAATTATCGACATGATCAATGCACAAGGTTTGATTGAATTGGGAACTGATTTGAATTCCCCTACCATCTTACTAACCAATCCTACTACCACCTCCACCGATAGTTTGGTGTTTTGAAACATGGCACTATTTCGATCCCACCATATAAAATAATAGTAGAATATTGGAAGAGAGCCTAAGGATCGCTACACATTTTAAGCCATTACTCCAATTGACTATATGGTTACATGTTTGTTGTCACGAGCTCTACTGCACATTTTCTCCAAACTGCTAAGGAAAAGGAACACTCCATAAAAATATGTTGAACTGATTTAGCATTGACACCACATAAGGAACATTGATTTAGGACACACCATCCCCTTTTCAATCTATTGTCCCAAGTTAGCAACTTATTTTTCATGGCCAACCACATATGAATGTTTTATTTGATTGGATTATTAAGGGCCCACACATGTCTCCACCACTTGAGGATCTCCCCCACGAATGCCTCCTCAGCCATCACACTGTAACCCAGATTGGCTGAAAAAATGCCTCGCTTGGGATCATCAATCCAAAATAATGAATCCTCTACTTCTTCTTCTAATTTGATAAAATTTGACCTTAGGTTATCAAAAATGTCCTTCCATAGGTCCACCTCATCCTCTCCAAGCTCCAACAAATCTACATCTTTCCAGATAGTTCTATCACCCCTGTCCATACCAGCTAAGGATGCATATTGAAGGAGAAAGATGCCTTGATCATTTAGTTTGACCACCATATGAGATGGTAACCGATAGCATAAAGAGACTCCCCTATATGAACTTGATGATCGTTTCCAATGTTCTAACATAATGAATTACTAATCAGAGGAAATGTTTCGACCATATCTTTCCATCCAATAGAAAAATTGAGTGTTCCCTTGTGTGAACTCTTGACCCAGTCAATTTTAGAAATTCCCATAATATATTTCCTATATAATACTATGCCCCATAAAAGATCATTGTGTAAAAATCTCCATAGACTCTTGGTGGCTAGGGCCTTGTTGATCTAGTATAAAATTTGTATGCCCCATCCACCCAAAGCCTTTGAAATTGACAATTTATCCCACCTTACCAAAGGAAGGATTCTTTTCTCATGGCTACCTGCCCACAAAAACTGAAAGCATAATTTTCTAATCTTATGAAAAATTCCCTTTCATATTTTGGCTATCGAAGACCAGTATATTGGGATGCAACAAAGGAAAAAAATTATTAAGATGAGCCTACCACCATGAGACAAAAGATAATTTTCCCAAAAGGAAATGCTCTTATGATATTTGGAGTATAACCAAAGCGAGTCATTGAAATGATAATTGTTTGGCTTCAAGAAAAAACCCAGATACTTAGTACCTTCATCTATCATTCTTTTAGGATATGTAAAAATGATTTCCAACACTATCTCATCTACATCCGAGAGGTAGTTAAATAGGACCGCAGACTTTAAATGATTGATCTTCATTCTTGTCACTAAACATAAAAGGTCCAGAACATATTTAAAAGATCTGATTTTATCATTTGACCCTTCACAAAATAATGTAATATCATCAACAAAAAGTATATGTATAATAATTTCACAATTTCATAGACTGGTCCCTTTGAGAGCTCCATCCAAATGAGCTTTCTTGATCAACAAAAATAGGCCCTCAGTAATAAGAAGGAACAATAGTAGGGAGAGCGGACACCCTTGTTGGAGGCCATGAGATGAACTATAGGAAGGAGAAGGAAATATATTGATAAGAAAAGTATAAGAAGGATCTTCGATATATCTCATGATCCAATTGACCAAATCAACGTTCATACAAGTTTTATTAGTGAGAGACAGAGAAAGGTCATGTTGGCCTTGTCAAAGGCCTTGGACAGATCTATCTTGATACAAAAGGAAGGAATGTTTTTAACCTTAAGAGAATGAATATATTCTTGTGTAATAGAGACAATGTCATGAATTTGTCTGTAAAAAACAAAGACATATTTTTCTTCCAAAATAAAGGATTTGAAGATGGGTTTCAATTGAGAGGAAATAGTTTTGTCTATTAACTTGTAAATGAAATTGCAATAGGAAATAGGGTGAAAATTGGCAAATATCAAAAGCGAAGGACTCTTAGGGATGAGAACTATGAAGGTTCTTTTGAAGGGGTTCCATACCTTCCTTAACTACTTCAATTGATTTATGACTTTGAGGATCTCATCTTTGAGGAGCTCTAAGAAACCATGAAAAAATTCCATTGTGAGCCCATATGGCCCCAAAATTTTCAAATTTTTAAAAGAGGAAAGGACTTGTTTGAGTTCAGTCACATTGACATCTTCCATCATGGCTTGATTCAAATCCACATTAAAAACTATGGGAAAGAGAGATACCACTTTTAAAATTTCTTCAATAGGGAAACTTGCAGGTTCCTTGAAAAGTGAATAGAAGTATGATCTGCTATATTATACTACCTAATCATGCCCCAAAACTAGAACACCTTATGAACTATTTATGTTCATAATGGAGTTAACTGATCTTTTGTAACTAGTGTATCGATGAATTTTTTTTGTATTATCATCACCTTCCTGAATCCATATTGCCTGACTTATTTGTCTCCATTTATATTCTTCTTGTCTCAATAATTCATTTTTATTACACATAAGTTCCTTCATAAGGGATACTTCAACCTCCTCGAGGGATTCGATCATCTAATCAATAAGAATATTCCCAATATTTTTTTCCACCTCCTCCAATAACTCCTTTTTCCTTAACTTATAGTTTTTTTTCCAAGTAGAGGTGGTTTTCTTGACATCCAGGATATTCTTAAAAAATTGTTGCATGTAAGGAATTCCTTCTTCCTTGGATAAAGGAGACCATATGTCATGAATGAGTTTACAAAAGTCCTCCTCTTTTATTCATTCAGTATAAAATTTTAGAGGGAAAACTCGACAAGGGCCAACGTGATGTGCTTCTAGGACAATGGGAAAGTGATCGAAAATCCCAACTATAGTAATCATGGACAAAATATCCCGGTTCTTTTCAATGAGATCCTATAAAAGTAGGAAGTGGTCCAACCTTTTAGGAACCAACCTCGAACCATGTCTGCCATTGCCCCGTATATCAGAGAGTTTTGATGGGACCAAATCAATCAAGTTGTGGGAAGAGAACCAGTTTGAGAAAAACCTTTCCATTGGATCCTACCTTGCATGTGGGCCCCAAATATCATTCAAAGACAAAGTAAAATTAAAATAACCACCTATAATTAAATTACCAAAATGTACAAAAGGATCCAGTCCCAATGAGTCCTAGAAAAATTCCATACTTGAAGAAGCCCCATAAATGTTGCATATCTTGTAATTAGTCTCCATATTTTCATCAAAAATATTTACCATTATACACGAGGTTCACTTCTTGACTTCAATAACCTTTAAATGTAGATTGAATATTATTAATAGACCCCCTTAGTTCCCCTCAACATCTAAATAAAAACAATTCCACCCTCTAAGACAATAATTAAAAATGCTTTGTTTTTGAGCCGCTACACATTGTTTCTTGAATGAACAAAACTTCTAGTCTAAATTTCTCAAAAATACGTTTTATGGAAAGAAATTTGGGGATCTCCAAATACCACGAGAATTTAGGGAGAGAATTATCATTTTGAACCTTGCGAGCCATCCCCGCTCTAAGGGCTGGAGATATCGTCAATTTTTTCCCGCAACGAATATCTTTAACAACTTGATATTTGCTAAAGAAATGTTGGATTTTCGATCGGATTGACACTACATTTAAACATCCTGGGATAATCCCCTACCTTTTGGAATTGGATGATTTAAACGATATTTAGAACACAACAAGTAGTCGGATTTGATCTTTGAAAGGGAGCCAGAGGAAGCTAGAGAAGAGGGAGAGGGACAAAAAGAAGGGGAAAAGTGAGTGGAAGGGAGATTTGGGGGGAGGAGTGGTTACAATGATACAAAAGAAAGGGAATCCGATACTTTGATATCTCCACTTGAAGGGGGAGGACGATAGGTATCTAGGGAGGGGGACGGTTGAGGAGGAGGAATGAGATAGAAACATCATCTAACTTTCCTTTTGAAAGACCAACCACATTGACAAGGTTATTATTAGGGGAATGGAGAGAAGGAATCTTACCATCTTTGATAAAATCCATCTCTTCGACTTGAACGATTGCATCTGCTCCCCCTTTTGCTTGGAAAATATTTTCAATAACATGCCCATCTGCCTTAGTAATGTCTTGGTAATATGAGGAAGATGTGCCTTTGCAAAAGCATTTTTTGGACTTACAACGACCAAAGAATGAAGCTCGAGGACAATGCACATGAATATTCCCTACCACGTGAAAACCATAAGACCAAAATGATACTCTCCCATGATCCATGGATTGAACCACCACCATATTATTCAACAAAATCTCAATTTCATTCAATAGAACACCATGCATGTCCATTTCAACATGAACCTAGGCCCAACGCCTGTCTACTTTGTGTTCCCAACCATGTTCAAGGCTGACCAAAGAGCCAATAGTATTTGCAATTTATTTTTAAAGGATATCCTACTGCCAAAAGATAATGGGAAGGTTCGGCAGGATAACCCAAAGTTTAGATGGAAACAAAGAGTCACAGATACAGTCAAAACTAATGGACCATTATTTGGAGACAAATTTTGATGGTCCCCAAGCCCAACTCTTCCTCAAAATCATCGGCATGTACTCCAACGATTTAAAAAATTATCAGATCCAACCCTTGGCTAGTAAATGGAAAATAGGACAATATCACAATGAATCAAACCAATTCTTGTCAATCCACTCCCTTAAATATGTAGTTGAAACATTCTTTCCACAAAACTGACCTACCGCTACGACATCCTGGCCCATGACCATCCTCTTATTTTCTTTTCAAGGTTTCCAACAATGGGATTTTTAGATAGCATCACAGTGATATGAAGAAGAAGGAACACATTTCTTGGGTGATTCCAAAGGAGATGCATTTGAGAGTGAGGGAACATCAAAAAATTCCTTGGCATTGTGACCAAACTCCCTTGTAGAGTGAGCATTAATTCCATCTCTATCATGAGATATTTCCATATTATGCATGGTTAATAACCCATCAACTGCTTCTAGCCTGGCTGCATAGTAATGGCTAGGGGATACCTTGGAGTGACGTTGAGGAAGAAATTTCAACTATGGATCCTCCAGATCAGCTGCACGATGGAGTTGTTGTGCAAAAACAAACGGAGAGTGTGAATAGAAAATATTTGACTCTTCCGGGTCATATCCCTGTAGTCCATCTCATAATCATCCATGTGATTGCTGACAACAACCAAAGGGAGTTGAAGAGTGTGAAACCGCCTAATCTACGCCAGATCGGGTCATCTTTGACATGAATCTGCATAGTGTAATCATGGCATTGAGAGTGGAGTCAAAGGGTTATATATATATATATATATAGAGAGAGAGAGAGAGAGAGAGAGAGAGAGAGATTATAAACAATGTTATATATACATATACACATAATGTTTTACCAATATTTCATTAAATTATAAAACAAGGTCATGTGTTGGTGAAACTTTTAATAAAGTATAAAACCCCCATTCCATGAGGAATTTCAACTCAATTGTACATCCATGTAGATCACATCAAGACCTTCCACCATTTTTCTCTCTTTCATATAACCCTTCCATGTTTCCCCCCCTTATCGTACATCCCTCCCACATAGGCTGCTATGACAAGTAACAAAGGTAATCCTTCACAACCACTAAACACACTATATCATATAGCACCTTATTAAGAGAATGATGACTTTTCACCTTGCATATAGCACAACGGCCATTTGAGAAAAACATTTTCATTAAACTATAATACATTCATTTTCCATGTTTGTAAAAAGAACCATAATTTTCCCCTTCACTATCCAACATTAGAAACCTCAAGGGTTGCATTTTTTAGGGTTTTTACCATGTACTCTTCGAAACACATTTATCAATTTTTACCATCTTTCGCCAAACATTTCCTATATGTGTTTATATTGACCTCCACTTCTCTCAAGCTTAGGAGAGATTAATATTTATTATCCTAGTTCTATCATGTTCTTTCTTCATTAGTAATTCACAAATTATGAAATGACTCTTTAAGGGAATCCTAGGATGTTCCTAAATATTAGGGTACATGTTTTTTTCCATTTATCACTCAATAAATATAAAAATGTTCATCCACCATGTCCTATATACTATCGCCACTCTAATAATTGGTTTGTACCCACTAAGGATCTTTTATAACTAAGTGGAACATCCACTAAAATCCCATCCTTTGCAATAATATCTGAATCACTACTAAAATTTTGTAGATTCAACCTACCAAGATTGTCTTATCCTTTTGATAATACCTAATTCAGAAGTTTTAAAATATTTGGTGGCACCAAGTATGTCATATATTACAAAGGGTCTTCTCTTGCCATTTATATATATAACCTTCTAAATGTAGTGGTGGACAAGTATTTGTCATCATGTACTCTTGCACATGGCTTAAACAACTCATTAGTAAATAAAATTATTCCATGGGTACATATATCATTACTACATTTAGGGTTGAAATTTGACATCTGAACTGCAATTTGATGAATACAACCCCTTTTAATGTCAAAATTTAGTAAAAATCTATGAAATTGATGCAATATTTTTAAATTTGGGCCCAATAAACATCCCTTAAGAAGCATTCCTCCTTGAATGTCACTTAAGAAAACCTATTGGCATCTCTTAAGAGATATTTCTAATGTCTCTTCAGTGATGTTGTTGACATATCTTAAGAGACATTTCATATGTCTCTTAGGAAACGTCAATTTCATTCAAGGTCATTTTTGTAAATTAGAGAAAATGGATTTGAACAAATGTTAAATAAGTAACATTTCATGATCTTTTAATTCTTAACAACAATTATTCTATACTTATGAGTGTCTATATACTTATGATTGTTTGTTGATGAAGTTGTTTTTTAATGTGGTAGTGAAAAATGGTTGACAAAAGACAGCAATCCATTTTTTGTGAAGATTTGGAAGAATGTGAAACTTTTCTATACGCAAATTTTTATACCAATAATCCAAATTCTATTTGGTTGGAACTTTTTAATATTCTTAATTCGAATTCTCTATTTGTGAAATTTTTTAAATATATTATTATTGTATTCGTGAATGGGTTGAGTATTTTTCTGAAAGAGAAAACAAAGTTAGATAACCCTAACATGGGTACTCATGCATCTAACAAGTTGATTATATAGAGTCTCTTATCAATGAAGCATTGGTTCTTACCCTAGATGTTGATATCAATGAATGCAATTCTTTTTTTCATACAAATAATCATGTAAAACCATCCTACAATCACCCTAAACTTCTTGATATTGGTGATGGGAAATTTTATTTCCCTGAATGAAATGCAATGACACAAAAACAAGAATAATTAATAGGTTAATGGATAGGAAACATTTCTTATAGCTTGGGCACTTAGAAAGGTGAAAGTAATATCACCCCCTGGGAATATAGGGAAAATAAGTTTTCATTTTTATATTTTAATAGTTCTAATTATTTAAATATTTTGATACCAATTAAATTTATTTATTTTAAACAAAGAGAAGAGCCCCATTGATTGGAATTTTGGATGTTACAATTCATAGTATATATGGTGATAATGTTTGAATTAAAGTTGCTACTATGAGAGAAAATGACACAAATATTAGTGAGAATGAAGGGACAAATAAGTTGATCTATGAAACAATTTTTTTCCATGGATGACAATGCACATGTGGGTGAGATCTATGATAATATTCATGATGTAACTCATATTGATAAGGAACAAAGAAAAACTTATACAAAGAGTGAAAGACAAGACTTCTATCCTTTCATTTATTGTTGGTCTAATTTAAGGTATTGAATGGAATTTCAAACACATTCATGGAACATTTTTTTTTTTGTATATAATCATAATATTTTTTGTGATTATAGTATATAGGCCTCCTTTTTTTTATAATCCAGAATCTTTGTATTACTGATAGGGGTAAATTGTACCAAAAAAAGTGTTGTTGGCCTGCCCATAGGGAAACCAAACCAACAAAAAAACATAGCATTGTCATTCAACAAATATTTGGTATTTCTAATATCTATAATTAGTAAACTAAAACAAGAATAGCTCGTAGTTCCTTTGTGAGTACTTTTGTCATTATTTAATCTACTAAACAGAGGTGGTAAACCCATACCTCTCTGTTAATTTAACAAAAACCACAGAATGAACTTCATAAAAAAACATAGCTAATGTTTATGCCTACTGCCACTGGGAATTCGGGCTGAGCATAGTCCATATTGTATAAGTCCACATTGGCCATCTTGTCAGCGATCAATTTCATCTTGTGGTTGATCAACTCGATATGTAGTTGCACATCATCAAGCTATAGGAGGACTTCTTGGAGAGATTCATGGAGGTCTAAAAAAACTATTCCCATCAGAGTCTTCAGGTGCCAATAGATGTCCACAGTTTTCAGGTATTGTGAGGACCGCCCATAGACAAAAGAAGTACCAAGAACACACAAGATAGTGGTGTCCTTCACCTCATCATCGGAGATGAAACTCCTTATAAAATGAACATCGTCCTCGTCTAGGTCCATTTCCGACTGAATTTCTGGAGGGGTGACTGAGCAATAGGTGTCCACTGAATTTGCAGCCGTCTCCACTAGTCAAAAGCCTGACTGGGTTCTAGTTCTGCGTGAGGTGCCCCCATGGCCTCGACTGGAAGAGATACCTCGATCCATATCAAGGGAATTGGATAACTAGAGCACAAAACTCAGGAGTGAGCAGGAGAAGGAAGTACCCACCTCAGGTTACGGTAGGGAAGTTTTGGAGGGAAGCAAGGGACAGGAGATACAAACATCCAAAGACAAGCAGTAATGCAGACAGAAGGGGACGCATATAACATATTCACCCAGGGTCAAGGCCCATGAGGGAATTATGCTCCCATGATTAATGTAGATATGGGTCATATCCACCATAAAACTTACCATCTTTGCCACATTCCCATACCGCATGAAAAGGAAAGGAGGATCAAAATGGTAAGTTTCATGCAAAATCATGATGTCAAAGCCAGAACATGGGCACTCGAGTGCGAGAAAGAGACAATGGAGGGGGGTATTAAACCACACGAGGAGGTGAGGTGGAAGACGAAAGGGGTTGGAAGTTGTCCATAGATCTGGAGGCCAGGTGGGTGGGGGGGTCGGGGACCCATCGAATCTTTGATTGTGTCCCTAATGTAATAAATATTGCACGTCATTAATGTAATAAATCTTGCACATCATAGAAATCCCCACATCTCTCAAACATATATCTTAGATATGTCGGGATCATAGATATGTACGGATAAAAGTAGTGCTTTCATTTTCTTCTTCATATCAACTACATTTCCAACAAATTCATGGATGATAGTAGCGACAAGATCAGTAGGGCCACTATTTAGGAGTTGTTCTTGATTTTTGGTAGGAATATAACCCTACCAACATTTAAAAAAACCCAAAAGACCCAATTTTATCAAAATATCTACTTCAAATGCAATTTTTTGATAGGTATCATATATAGGTATTTTCCCATCATTTCATACCATGTACCATTTCTAAAATTTCATTCTTACATATATCATCCATTGTATAATAATTATTTTTCAAATTCTGAGTTCTACATGTTGAGACCTTATGTTTAAAATGATTTTTTCATCAACCACAACTTTGGAAACAATATTTATAGCCATTTCCACACTAATGTTTTCAATAATTCCATTTTCAACTCTACATACACTTCTTGTTTTCCTTTCTTCGTGTATATAACTATCAACTTAAACCATATTATAACCTTTTCTTTTCCTTTTTTAGAAGATATTTTCTCTTGTTTCTTTTCCTTTTTATTCTACCATAACTCTTGATATAAAAAGGATTTATATCTAAGAAAAGGTTTGATCTTCGAAGAAGTAGTAACTAGCATACATTTTCCTCTCCCATATTCCCTTGAGGTTTTCGTTTCCAATTTTTCAATCAAATATTCAATATTATCTATTTCTCATTCCATTCTAGACAATGTATTATTTAGGAAAGAAATTTGATGATGTTACATCATTTCTCATTTCAGGCAATGTATTATTTCAGTAAGAAATTTGATGATGTTGCATCTTTTTGGGTGGCTATAGTTTCATGTACTCCTATAGAAACATAATCAAAATGACTAGAAGGACATTTCAAAGATATTTTTTGTTAATTGTATAATTGAAATGACTGGGAAATATCATTTCAACTATATAATTAACAAAATGAAACTCTTTTTTGAGATTTTTATTGGGATAAGAACAAACTCCTCTTTGAGACTCCTGTTACACCTGTTATTCTTTATGTATGTGAAGTATGGGGTTGTAGTATCTCTCGTGAATCCTGAATAAATATAGAGAAAATACAAAAGAATTTTATAACCTATAATCTCAAAATTAAAGGAAATATGGCATATCCCATCCTACTCTTAGAAACATCCCTCTCCCCCATTGAGAGCATGGCTATGACTAGATACCTAATGTATACGAACAAGTTAAACAACATGGAAGACAATAGGCTTCCTAAAATTTCTTCAAAATCGAGTCATAACCACCATCGACTCAAGCGAGGATGGAATAAACATGCTCGGTCTTGGATAAACTATTGGGGAATCATGGAAGACACCATTTTGCAGAATAAAGATACTATTAAATAAATTGTCAAATCAATATTTAAGGAGAAAATGTGGTGTGATAAAGAGTTAGAGGAAAAAATATAATTAAGGTATTATAAGGATGTAATCAACCCTAATCTATAAGATCAAAATTATCTATCTATTTTTCCAAGTGTAAAGAAAAAACTAAACATTGACAATATAAGAGCAAATTCTCACGAGCTCCATAGTGAAACTGGGTATTGGCCAATTCCTAAAATGCCATGGGATGAAAGAGTGTGTCACATTTATGACACTAAAAAGGTTGAAGATGAAAATCACGTTCTCTTAGATTGTCCATCCTATACCCATGTTAGATCTAATTTTCAAAAAAAATGTCACACTACCAACCTTCCTAACCTCTTAACTCAACAAAAGTATGGTGATCTTGGAAAGATTCTCTTAATTCTTTTTTAGCACAAAAACAAAATTCTAAAGAATCACAAGTAATGACTTACCCTTATAAGGTCTGATAGACCAATTCGGTCTTAGTGAACGTTAATCATCATCACCATCACCATCATATTATACTCTCTTATAAAAGATTCTATATTTTTTAGGACTTCTCACTATACCATCTTTAGAACACTTGACAAAATTTTAAAGAAGAAAATCTTTCATCATTGTAATTTGTATAACCTTAAGGAGTGAGATTTATATTCTCTTAATTTTCCCTTGGAAGTTTATAAGCATTTATACTTTCCAAACCAACCATCATGATTGTGTTTGGTAGATATTTGTACTATTTGTATACATATTTTGCATTTTATGTTATACTTTTCGATCAAAACTTCTTCATGCATGCAATCTAATTCATTCTACTCAGAAGTGGAAGGAAGGTTATCCTTGGAAGGATATGCAATTTGAATTCATTTTATTTGTGTTTTCTTGCATTTGCAACGAAATATCTTTCCAATTTATTATGAACTTGAGTAATATTTCTAGTCCATGATTTGGAAATTTAGAATTATTTCTAAGAAATTGTGTAAGTAGTAATGGATTGGTTGTTGTAATTTGTTGTCATCACCACACATTTACCTTTCAAATTGTTTTCAAGTACAATAGAATTAAGAGTGTTGGTCACATGATAGATAAACATACAATGTAGGGAAATATGCTCACTATTATGCTTCATCAAAACACAAAATGTTTGGATACGAAAGGTTAAAACTTTGAATATATTAAAGTCAGAAAGAGAAACATTGAATTTAGGATATATAGACAATTACATAGGTCCATCGTGTAATGGTTATTGCAAGGTTCCAAGGAAACTAGCAATTATTTCAATATGTCTTCAATCCATGACACAATATGTAGTTTTCATTAACCATTAAACTTGAAACATAACCAAGTATACGAAGAATAAAGTTCCAATAACCAGATACAAGAGCCAATAAGATGAGATATCTAAAAGATACCCTTGTATTATGAAAATCAGAATAAGGAAACAATGTTCACTTGCCTCTTAAGGTGGGGTGAACTTTAACCAAGAAGAGATCAATATAAAAAAGCACAAGGAAAACATTTCATAACCTCATGTCTCTTTAAATAGGATTTTACTACAAAAAAACCCTAACTACTTCTAGTCCAATAACTAATTGGTACCAACTACCTAGTGGGGATCATAAAGTGGATCATTTTACATTAAATAACTCTCCAATACTATCTAATCAACATTATTAAAAAGATATGTATGCATACAACAATTAACTAAATCACAAGTATCTTAAATTATGGAGTTTAGGGAAGGACCCTAGCATGCCATCCCCCTTCAAAAGAAATGTTTTCCTTAAGGCCAAAGATGATGAAGTTGTTGCAGAATCATGGTTTTTTTACAATTTAACATCTTAAGGTGGCATGTATTCCCATTGAATGAGTTGATTTGGACTGTATCATTATATTATTTGCCAGTTATCTTGATGCTTTCAGAGTGAAAAACATTGGAAGAATCAGCTTCCAAGGTCATTCTAGTAGAAGGTCCCACTTTGGAAAATTTGGGTCTCGAACCTTCCAGATCCATTTGAGGCATCAACTGGAATTTTTGGGGGTTAAAACATAACCATCACTAAGGGGACCCCATGATGCTATTCTATACATTGATAACTTTCCAATGGTGTGGATATTGTATCAATCATATCCTGTATGAAAAAAATCAATCCTCATGCAAGTTGACCTACAGTGTTGACCAACATGCTATGGGAGGATGCAACATTCTCCTTCGTTACTCATGCATATGGGGCTAGCCATGTATGTAATTTCAATAATATTCTAGAAGTACTAAACGCTATCACATTTGAGGGTTGAGGAAGTAAAACACCAACCCCTATATGGCTATCAATCTATGTCAAATACCGGACCACTAGGAGGAGAAGGGGTTCCATTGTATGTTATTGTATTTTGTTACATAGGAGAGAAAAACAACTAGGAGTGGCAAATTAGGGAGTAGAATAAAGGGGGTTAATTTTCTATATAAGCCTAATAGGCCACAGGTCTTAGGTAACTCCATAGAGAGTTCATTCTTCTTTGTACTTGCATTATTTCCATAACAAAGAAAATAAAGAAGAGTGGCCTCACTTCCTATCTAGGTTTTATTCCATAAGGGTTTCCCAGACAAAATATTTATTTTATTTTGTGGATTGTCTGTGATTGTATTTTATTGTTCTCTATTTTCCATGTTTTATCTATTTTATTCATAGGAAGAAAATCAATAACTAAATATACTGGAATCTAACGGAATTTAACCTTCATAGTGGAGATTTTAGTTTCATTTATCATATCTATTGTGATGAACTATTCCAATGGAATATCCACAACTTTTTTATAGATCATGAATACTTCACTAATCATCCAATTGTACAGGTTGTTCTCTTTAGTATCCAAAATTTATTTATGCTAAGGCCAAATGGGGCCTCCTTCATCAAGTTATAGTAATAAGGTTTACACTTATAGTTTGATCCCATGACCTTATCTAGAAAAGGTAGATGAATTATTAAATTAATCTTAGAGTGCATTGGAAAATCCAATTTGCAGGCCACTTTTCCAATGCACTACATGATCTGAAAGGGGACATACGAATTTACTGCTAATTTTAAATGTGTTTTGTCATTGAGTGATGTTTGTTTACAGGGTTGAAGGTGAAGATACACTTGATACCATACTACGAAACAATATTTGGAGAAATCTTGGTATTCTTGTTGCTTCATTCTATTCTGAGCCATGACAAAGATGTCCTTTAGTATGCAAAGAATGGATTCTGTAATGTGGAGTATGTAATCTAGTGATTGGACATTGGAGGTTTCTAATAAATATGAAGTGACTAAAAATGGTTTTTGTCCATAAATAGCTTCATATGGGTTCATTTTGGTATCTCCATGATAAAATTTATTGTACCGCCATTCTACAAGGGGAATCCATTGTGCCCATTGCTATGGCATTTCATAGGAAACACATCTCAAGTAGGTGTCTAAGAATTTGTTGACCACTTTTGTTTTACCATCTATTTGTTGGTGATATACAGTGATGAGTTTTAGTTGGGTACCCAATAGTTTAAACAAATTATTCCAAATTTTTATACTAAATGTACATATTGTACTATTTTGAGACAATGAGAGTAGGCATGCCATGTAAATTAAAAATATGATCCATGGAGACTTAAGAATCTCAGTAGGGGGTAAATGGATATGGTAAGGCATAAAAATGAGGATGTTTAGAGAGATGTATGAATACAACCATGACAATGGATTATTTTTACCATCGTCGGCAATCCCACTATAAAATCCATGGAGATGTTAATACATCTATGTGTTTGGATCAATAGTGGTTGCAATTCCCCTCACAAATTTATTGTCTCACCCTTGTTTCTTTGGAAAGTGTCACAAGTTTCCACAAAATATTACATGTCATCTTTGTGCCTTCCCAAAAGAACAATTTTTTAGTTCATTCATGTGTTTTATGAAATCCAAAGTGAGCTATTGTATCTGATGAATGAAATTCCTCTAAGATATTTTGTCTTACAGAATAATTGTTTACTACAAAACTATGCCCTTTATATTGAAATGTATTTAGCTACCATTTATAACCTTTAGGAGTGTTGTGATCTTCCTAAATCCTATGGAAAATTTGAATGATAGTGTCATTTCCTACCATTATTGATGGGTTTCCTTGAGCCAATCTACAATGGGTAAAGATAAGGAAAAGAGGGATCCATCCTCTTCAAATTGTCAATATAATGCATCAAATACCACATTTTATGTTCCCTTCTTATAGATAATATGATTATAATACCCTAGCATAGTGGTGACCCACGTTTGCTTCTATGATGAGGACAAACATTATTTGATAAAGTAATTCAGACTATGATGGCCAGTCTTAATATGGAAACAACACCCTCTGACATATGGATGCCAGGTATCTATTGCATATAGGATGGTAAACATGTCTTTCTCATATGTGGAGTTACTCAATTTTTGGTCACACAACTACTTACTAGTGAATACAAAGGGGAATCCTTCTTACATCAATATTTCTCCAAGACCTCTAACCTAGTAATCACATTTCAAGACAAAATAATTAGTAAAATATGGAACTTCTAACAATGGATTAGAGCACATGGAATCCTTTGAACATGAGAAGTATTGTTTATTGGCCACACTATAGACAAAGGAATTATATTTAAGTGTTGATATTAAGGGCACATCAGTTTTTCCATCATTTTTCACAAAATTCTTTTAGTATCATGTAAGTCCTAAGAATCCACTTAATCTCTTTAGGGTCTTGGGATGGGACCAATATTCAATAGTTGTGACTTTCCTAGGATGAAATTGTACCCCCTTTTAACTTATAATGTGACCCAAGTATTGAACCTATGAAATCCCAAAAGGACATTTGGACATTTGACAGATAGTTGGTAGTCTCATAGGAGTTGAAAGGATCTATGATCATGCTCGACGTGGTATTCCCATGTTTTGTTGTATATGAAGATGTCATCAAAGAATATTGGCACATCAAAGTCTAGGAAGGGTCAGAAGATATTATTCATGTGGCTCTAAAAGGTATAGGGAGCATTAAAAATGCTAAAACACATGACTAAAAACTTATAATTAGCTTCATGTGTATGGAAATTTTTCTTAGGGATGTCTTCCACTTTCATACCAATTCAGTGGTGTCTAGAATGAAAGTCAAGTTTATTGAAAATTTTGGCTCCATGAAGTTCATCTAAGAGGTCATAGTTAACTAGCATACAAAATTTGTGCTTGATGATAAACTTATTGAGAACATAAAAATTAAGACACATGTGTCAATTATATTCCTTCTTTAATGCCATGAACACTAGGTATGAATAAGGGATAGTACTGGGAAATATGAATCCCACCTCCAACAATTCATGAATGATATTTTAAATTTAATTCTTCTACGAAAAAGGGTGTTGATAAGAATGCACACTAGGTGGTTTACTATCTCAGATGAGGGTATTACCATCGTCATGCTCCCCATGTGAAGGTGGTAAACCTTGTCATGTTTCAAATACTTATTGATAATTAGAGAGGACCAGTTGTAAATCAAGGTCAACTTCTCGTGGGTGGGTTTCCACTACTTGTACATCGTTAAACTTTAATAATACTCAAGTGGTCTATATTCAATAACTTATCCATATGGTGGGAGGTGATAATTTCATAGGAACCATATGTAAGCCTTGTGATGGTAAGATTATACCTCTCCTAAGTGAATAGCATCTATAAATTGTTGAAATCCATGGATACAAATCCCAAATAGCATAGCCATTCATTCCTAAGAACTATATCACAACCACCCATTTCAATAGAAAACATGTAAGATTTGAGATGATATTTTCCAATTACTAGTTTCAAAATTTCACATCGACCCCCACATTTCATCACACCAACATTGGCTATCATAATTTGAAAATTAGATATGGGATGTGTACATAACAATGGGTTTCTTATGGTAGTCTCCTATGAATAAATTATGGTTGTTTTCACTACCAATCGACACAAATACTTGGTTTGTGCATTTATTACCAACTTAGCTTCTTTACCTCTATCACAAGCTTCTAATAGTGTTTATTGTTGTTACATCATAATGTGTGCTCTAATTGGTTCCATGAGACCATTGATGAAACATTCTTTAAAAAATGAATTATGTAGGGCCTCTGTGTGGATTTCCAATTGTTGAAAAATTGTAATATAGGCCATAATTGTGTTTGTTTGGTGTAATTTTGTTAGGTGTCCCAAATGGTGAGTGTCATGTTCAAAATGAGCACAAATTACTTGCACACACTAGGTCTAGGGAATGTATCGTTTATAATCCTTCTTATACCATTGCGACTACCACCAACATTCATCATCCAAATATAACACCCCTACTTTTAGTTATTTTAGGTGATTGATAAGGTCATGGAGAGAGAAATAGTGTACCATTTAGGTAACCCACTGTAATGACCCCATCGTTACATCAATAAAACGATGTACAATAGGTAAAAAAAATTGTTTTTGCATTAGGATAATAGAATCATCGCACGTAATTGATAGCTTTGCAAGAAACACATCGTCATAACTAATAAAGACACAATCCATGCATCAACATAATTAATAGCGACACATCATAAAAATAAATAACAACACATAATCAATGCATTAACACAATAAATAGCGACACAATCTACACTCTATCATAACAAATAACGATGCATAATCAATGTGTTAACATAATCAATATCGACGTGATTCCACGCATCACGATCAACTGAAGCAAAATATAGATAACTAATCAACCATGTCACTAAACATTTAAAAAACTACCTGCCCAACTTATCCTGCATGGTTAGGACCTCCAGGACACATAAGAAACTCTCAAGCCCAAGATTCATCTGATTGATTTTGACCACTTAAGGTATGAGGGCTGGCGAATGTTCTAAGGAACAAGGAGGTGTCTAAATCCCTTAATCAATCAAAGGTCAAAAATTCAGTCTATATTATCGATCATACATCAACATTATTACATGGCACAAGAGTAATATAACTACTAAAAAAATCATACATCAAATTTATTTAATGGCGCAAGAGTAAACTAATTTCTAAAACAATCATACATCAACATAATTAATGGCACAAGAGTAATCTAGTTACTAAAAAAGTCATACATCAACATTATTTAGTGGTGCAATGGAATTTAATTACTCAATCGATCATACATCGACATTATGATCACGGTGCAAGAGTAAGCTAATTACATAACTCATCTACATCAGCATTAATTTCATTATGCAAGATTTATCATCAACTTCATTTTCATGGCGCAAGAGTAAGAAAACTCCTAACCAATCACAAATCAACATTTATTTCATGATGCAAGATTAATCATCAACTTTATTTTCATGGTGCAAAAGAAATCATGAATTTTATTTCCATGGTGCACAAGTAATCATCAATTTTATTTCCATGGCACAAAAGTAAGCTAATTGCATAACCAATTAAGAAACTATGAGGCCAACCATGCGTAAGCAATATTCAACTTCATAGGTAACTTATATATTCTTATTAAGAGATAAATCAACTCATAAGAAGTAGTAAATAAGATTACATTACCAAATTACATCCACCAATAGTACCATAATGAGGTCATGCATAATAAATAATTATTATAGGACAAGGACACTTATATCCATAAAAAATAATAGATCAACACACACTGAGCCATCATAAGCTAACTCCTAACTAACTTACATATCCCCATGTATGGATATATATATATATATATATTTTAAAGGATCGTCTAAATTTTAAAAATACAAAAACTCATGCTGACTTAAATTCTAGTTTTTAAGAATTTAAGGAAGGGCCCAACAAAAAAGAACCCAAGTAAACTTACAATTTCCTTGGAGGGAGTTAAGTATGACTCAAACTTAATTTAACCATGTACAAGAACTCAAAGGGCTTTCTTAAAAATTCAAATACTAAAGGGAGATCACATTGTACTCATTAGTGTTCACGGACTTCAAGTTCTCTGCACCTACTTAATATGGAACCAAGGAAAAATCTATCACAAGATACACTAGTGTCAAGTCACATTCTTTTATTGAGTGAAAAAAAGGGGATTACATGTCAAGCCTTAGGTTCACGACATTATAATCCAACTGACGTAACCATAGGTAAAGGAAAGAATCGAGTCCAACCCACAAGTAGACATGTTAGACATTTTATTGAGCTAAGTTTTGGAAGAATACATGCATGTTGGGATAAATCGCTACCTAAGAGGTCCTTGCAATCGCTGGATTACTACACAAAAATGTTGGGCGAACTCGCTCGACCTTCTTTAAGCTTTAAGTTAGGTTAGTCTTTACGCAGACTAAAACCACAAAACCGACCTGATTTAGGCTGAAGCCCCGGGACCAGTCCTGGGCTAAAGCCCCTTGGACCGCCTCTACCATACTCATGAAATAAGAGAAGGATCGGTTCCATAGCTTAAAGGATGAAAGAATAAAAGGATTCAATTCATACGAGAAATCCATCATGTTTTGTCTCATTTGGAAATTACTAGTGGGGATATCATGATGAGTCCTGCACGTAGGTTTATGGAGATTTGGAGACCAAGACAGGGATATTAGGTATTTTAAATAAGAACAATGCATCCTTTCCTTTTTTTTCTCTGTTCGTTCTGAATAAGCCCAATAATGGATTGGAGCGGAACTGAGTTTTATGGTACTGCGGATGTTGTTGACTTCATTGAGAAGATGGAGGAGTAGAACCAGCATGTGGAAGCCCTAAATGCAGTTGGCCAGTACAGGAGAGAGGGGCGCAGTAGGCAAGCCCCATTTCTGTCAAAGGAAGAGCAAACGGAGGGAACTCTCAGCATCCCGAATTTGTCAAGGAGTAAGCAAGGGGAAAACGAAATTGGTTAACAACAATCCATTTTCCTTTAAAAATCGGAACGAGGGGTTCTCCCAAGAAGAAAACAAATTGGTTAAAACAATGATCCAAAACTTTAAACCCAGAGCATGGGATTCGCCCAAGAAGAAAACAAATTGGTTAAAACAGTGATCCAAATTTTTAAACTCAGAGCATGGGATTTTGAAAGGAAGACAACGATTGGGAATTTCTAATAATCAAAATTGGATGGCAGCCCATCTAAAAATGTATTCTAAACTACACAAAATTCAAGAAAAACTTGCCCAACTCAAATTTAGAAATTCATAACAAATTACAACAATATCTAAATCCATATACAAATTCTTAACTTAATTACAAATAAAAATTGTAACTAGAATACTATAACGGATGACTAATATGAGCTTGGAGATGATCCTCGACATTTGGTGTTCCTTCCGACCTCCCTCTTGCTAACTTTTGAAACTTCACTAGTACCTCCCAGCCAATGCTAGGGGTACTCTTCTTCCTCCTTATCCCCCTGGGCCGCAAAGGGGCCATGCACACAACCAACCAGAAAAATACTCTATATTTGAGCTCGCCTCGCAAGGTAGAGCCACCACTCTCTCTCAACCTAGGTATCCCAACTCTCACAAGTAAAAATAGTCAAAAATTATGTAGCATAATTTTACCCATAACCCATGTGATCCATTTCTCATCTAGACCATTTGTTTTATAGAATTTTCTCAATGACACATCCTCACTTGCACAATTAATTTTATTTTTAATTAAATAATTTATAATTACTTCCCCGTTACACTAGTCATCCTCTCCCCCAAGTTTCACAAGTAATTCCACAATTCATTTTAATAAAAGACAATTTCCCTCACCCTTCCTAAAAGTGCTCCTTAAATCACTCCTAGTTGTCTCCTTATTCCCCTTACTTCCAATTAATGATTGATGCCTTACTAAATCTAAGTTAATTTAAAATAGGATTCTTCTCCTAGTTAGACTAGTGTTAACTAAATTATAGATACCTTTCTATGCGTACACATTCTTTCATCTTTATTCCATTCTTACCTTAAATTCCAATTTGGTATTTTCTTACACATATGTGTATTAAATCAATCTTTAGGTTTAATTTATTTTTCTTAATTTCTTAAATTGATTTACTTCATCCCCTCATTATTTAATTTATAATTTAGTTTTAGTCTTTTTACCAACTCAAGCTTAGTTTTTGAATAGTCTTAGACTTTCATTTGGGGAATCACAATTAATAATTTCAATCCTTAATTAATTAATTAAAGCCAATGGTGCTTAAATATTTTACAAAGTTTAATTGTTCGCTCAAGGTTTTCAAGGCCACCTAGATTCATTGACTCAACTTTTATTTCTGGGACGTTCCCTTCAAGGCGCACTCTGTTCTTCAAGGGTGTCACTCGCCTTTGACTAGTTTTGATAGTTGTCCAACCCTTGGAGTCAACACTCCATTTGAGCGACCTTGTGAGAGACTAAGGGATTCTAAGAAATAAGGACCCTCCCTTATTGTGTGCTCCTTACAAATATTTGTGAGCGACTGTTTCAATCTTCCCTCACGACATCATCGACCTCTCGAACTAGGTAATCGTTAACCTACATTTCGAGCCATGATGAGAGTGCTAGTAGGATATAACAGGGACATTGCCACACCTCTCCCTCTATATCTTGTCTATGTGCATGACCCCTTTACTCCTTATGTGAGTCAAATTAACAAGCATTTGTTAGCCTACATCCATCAATGAAAAATTGTCAATGATCCATAAACAAAATCATACTATAATCGATCATATGTCACATATGCATAAATGAAATACTCAAACCAATAAAATCCACTCACTGACTCAATATGGAGTCCAAGGAGGTCCATTGATTCCCTTGGCATCCACAATCCATCAAGTGTCTTGCACACTCAGGGAAACTCGTCAATAGCATATGTCAATATGCATATAACAAATAACATAAAATCATAATCCATCAGCATCATCATAAGAATCCATAAGTGAAACAATAACCATGTACTATAACTAGATCACTTGCATGCAAGTGTCCTCAAAGAATAAGTCAATAACATGTGCTCGCAAGAGAGGGATGTTACATACACCCCCTCTTGTTTTAAACTTCATCCCAAAGTTGTACAATATATAAAATGAAGTAATAAAAGTATCTAACAAGATATATATGTCTAATCTATCAAATAAGTAAGGAAACTGTCGACGGATATCATATGCGTCCTCCTAGGTAGACGAGTGTGGACCATAATTGTCCCACTGAACCTTTACCTGATCAACTGTTCAACGTCATAGTTGTAGAATGTTATGGTATATAATGCACATTGGTTCCACCATGAGTGCACCCTCGTCTGATATCTGCAAGGAACTCATGTCAATCACATGTGTAGGATCACTAACATAATGTCTCAAAATAGATACATGAAACAAATTGGGCATACGCCTCAAAAAATTAGTCAAGGCTAGTCGATATGCCACGGGTCATTTCCTTTCCACAACTTTGAAAGGTCCCACAAACCTAGGAGAGAGTTTATCTCCCTTCCCAAACTTGATTCGACTCTTGTGTGGTTTCACCTGTAGAAAAACTCGGTCGACAACTTCATAATGGCGGTCAACACGATATGCATCATCATGACTCTTGTCTCGATCTTGCACTTTTTTAATCCTTAGTCTTATTGTTTTCATTTTTTCTTCCATATATTGGATCACTTATGTTCCTACCAGGGCCCTATCCTCAAGTTGATCCCAGCTCAAAGGCGTCTGACATGGTTGCCCGTAAAGAAACTCAAATGATGCCATCTTAATGGTACTTTGATAGTTGTTGTTGTATGCAAACTCTACCAGTGGCAAGAAATCTTCCCAGCATTTATGTTGGTCCATTACATACATACACAACATATATTCCAAAATTTGGTTTATTCTTTATGTCTTCTCGTCTGTCTTAGGGTGATACGTTGTAATAAAGTTCAGTTGCTTTCCCAAAGCCTCTTGGAAACTGGTCCAAAAATGTCCTATAAACAACAATCCTCTATCAGATATCATCCTTTTTGGGATTCCATGTAACCTCAAAATATCACTGATAAAAACTCTATCTATGTCTAATGCCTGATACATTGTACGCACAGGAACAAAATTTTCACTCTTCGTCAAAGTGTTAACTACCGCGAAAATCGATTCATGCCTCCTTTCCATTAGCAACAATCTAACAATAAAGTCCATCGAAATAACCTCCCATTTCGATTCTGGAATGATATATGGTTGTAGTAATCATGTCGGATGTCTATGTTCAGCTTTCACTTTCTCACATTCTAGACATCTCGCCACGTAGCTAACTATGTTTGCTTTCATTCCTTTCTAGAAGAATAAGGGCTTAAGGTCCACCCTCATATTTGTGAATCCTAGATGATCCATGTACATTGATCTATGATCTTTGATTAAGATCAAACTTCTCAATTGGTCGTTAGGCGGTACATAAATCCGATTATTATACATCATCAATCCATCGTTTTCCAATGTATAACCTTCAAACTTTGGTACCATCATGGTGTATTGTCTGATATTTTCCTTAAACTCTTTATACCAGTCATTTTCAAACTGTATACTTAGAATATTTTCTCGAATATTCGTCTGAAGAGGTGTCACCGAGAATATGAGTGGTCTCCCGAATCAATGCATCTGCCACTCTGTTCATCATTCCTTTTAAGTAAGTAATCTTAAAATTGTATTCGGTAAGTAATTCTGACCAACGCCTATGTTGTGTGTTCAAGTCACTCTGCGAAAATATATGTTGTATTCCATAGTGATCTGTCTTTAGTTCAAATTTTCCTCCTATCAGACAATGTCTCCAAAATATCAAGGAATATACAATGGCCAATAACTCCAGATCATGTACTGCATAGTTCTCCTCATTATTTCTTAATTTCCTTGATATGTAATAGATCACTCGATTGTCTTGCATTAATACTCCTCCTAAACCCTCCTTGGATGCATCTGTGCACACCAAGAATTCCTTGTCCATTTCGGGGGCTTTGAGTATCGGCGTTGTCATCAACAACTCCTTGATCCTTTGAAATGATTCTATGCACTTCTTGATCCATATAAACTTCTTATTTTTCTTCTGTAATTTCGTGATTGGATTTTCTATCTTGGAAAAACCTTCGACGAACCATCGGTAAAATCATGCAAAACCCATAAAGCTACAGAATTTTGGTACACTTTTTAGTGCAGGCCATTCCATAATATATTCTACCTTCACTAGATCCACAATGATGTCTTCATTGGATATAACATGCCCTAAGTAATGAATCCTTGATTGGTAAAAAGAGCATTTCAATTATTTCTCGTATAATTTTTTTTCTTGTAAACATTGTAGTACCAAGCGCAAATGTTCATCATGCTCTTATGTCATCCGAGAATATATTAATATTTCATCAATGAATACTTGAACAAAATTTTCCAGTTATTTGTAGAACACCCCATTCATCAAATTCATGAATACCCTCGGGGCGTTTGTTAGTCCAAACGGTAAAACGATAAACTCGTAGTCTTAGGAATATCTTCTTCTTTAATTCACAACTAGTGATATCATGATCTCAAGTCAATCTTTGAAAACATCGTCGTTCCTTTCATTTGATGAAAAAAATTGTCGATTCTTGGCAATGGATATTGTTTTGTGATCATGGCCTTGTTCAATTGACGGTAGTCAGTACAAAGTCTCCATGACCCATCCTTCTTTCTTATGAAAATAATAGGCATAGCCCAAGGTGACACACTTGGACATATAATCCCCAAGTCCAACAACTCCTTCAGTTTAATTTTCAACTCCTGTAACTCAGGCATTGAAATCCGATCATGCGTTCCTCCTATTGTTTCAGTTCCAGGTTTCAAGTCGATTGTAAACTCCAACTCTCTTTCGGGTGGAAAACCTGATAACTCTTTTGGAAATCCATCAACAAACTGACGTACTATCGGAAGGTTTTCCAATCCTTCCACCTAGCCCCTTTCATTTAGAGCTAAGATTTCATATAACCTACATCCTTTTTGCATACTCTTTTGTTTTTGTAGGGAAGAAATGAACCTCAAGGAAACTCTGTGGTTTCTTCCTACAATCACTCTGCTTTGTCCCTAATCATCGATCAAACTCAAACATTTCATCTTACTGTTGAGTATCGTAGCATGTGATTCCATCCATTCCATATCGATCATGATGTCATACGATCCTAAGATCGTGACATATAGGTTCACCTTTTCTACAAAATATCCTAAGTTAATGAGAAAATTCGTAACATTTCCTCCAACCTTCTATTTGTCACTCAAATCCATTTCTATGTATCTAATCTCGTCTTGTTCGACTTCCTTTACCTTAATTATTTTCATCACTGCACTAGAAATAAATCTCTTTGTAGCACCAAGATCTATCAAAATACTAAAGTTTGGTCGACGATTGTACCTGACGTCTCGAGCACAATGGAATGGTGCTCGGCCTGGCTGTTATTCAATGCTACATGAATCTTGTGGGCCTTTCCCAAATATCCAACTTTATTGTGTCATGTTGATCCGAGCTCTCTGTCCTTCTCTACCGGATAGTCTCACTGGTAATGTGGCTCTCAACATGTCCAACATCGGGTCTTCAGTCCAGTACTCCTGGTTTCCAAAGTAGAGGCTACTCGAATACCAGCTTGAAATCCTGGTCTACTATGATGAACATGCCTAAACTGTTGTTGTTGTAGGCGACGTTGTTTTTGATGCTATGGTACTCTCTACGGAGTCCTCTATTGAGGATTCGATCATCGTGGTTTCATGAAATTGGATCCTCACAGTGCATCTCGATATCCCGATGTTTATCTAGCTAGTGTTTGATGGTGTTGTGCAGTTGATGTCATATGTCTAGTCAGTCTGGCATGCGTCTTTCCCTGATCCCTACTGGTCATCTCTTCCTCATCTATGAGGGCCTTCCGGACTGCAACGTGCAACATCTGAGGCATTAGGATCCTCACCTTCACACAAATATTGAAGTTAAGGTCGAGCATAAACTTGTTGACCTTTAGCTTCTTTGTGCTCCAGTGTGGAACATACCTAAGAAGCTCCATGAATCAGGCCTCATACTCGACCACCATACGACCACATTGTCGCAAGGCGTTGAACTCATTGAGGTAGTTCTCAATGAATTCCTCTGACAAATACCTCTCCCCAAACCGTCCCTTGAATAGTTCCCATGACATGTTTTCGAAAACCATGTTCAATTAAGGTAGGAGTGTCTTCCACCATATAAGAGTGATCCCCTTCAAATGAAATAACACCATGTGAACTTTCATGTTGGAGGCATAGTCGTGAAGCGCGAAGCACATCACCATGTTCTCCAATCATGCCTCGGCGGCTGAGCCATTCGTGGCACCCATGAACTCGAGAAACTTAACCTTCTCGAGTTCTATGTGAATTCTACCGTTGTCAGATGGAGCGCATTGCAAACCCTCATTGGGTGCAGCCACCCTTGCCTCATCTCTATCTAGTCGGTTTATCAAGGCCTATGACATCCTCTAAAAGGACATCATCAAACCAACCACATCCCCGATAACAATCTACTCTTGTCCAATGAATTTTTCTTCTCCTTGGGGGTTAGAACCCTCTTGCATGGATGCGACTGGAGGTGTCACACATTTACCCCTAGCACCATGTCATATACCTCCACAGTGTCATCTAACCATGATTACCTTCATGGAAAATTTTCAAATTTTAAATAGAGACAAGTTATTAATCAAATGTTTAATACAGTGGAAGGCATAATGATCCCTAGTCTCAAGGTTTAACCCTCTCTGATACCATATGTAATGACCCCACCATTATGACAACAAAACGATGTACAATAGGCAAATTTTTTTTTTTGCATAAGGATAATAGAATCTTCACACATAATTGATAACATTGCAAGCGACGCATCATCATAACTAATAACAACACAATCCTTGCATCAACATAATTAATAGTGACACATCATACAAATAAATAACAACACATAATCAATGTGTTAACACAATAAATAGTGTCTCAATATACACCCCATCATAACAAATAACGATGCATAATCATTGCAATAATATAATCAATAGCGACATGATTTAACACATCACGATCAACTGAAGCGAAATACAGATAACTAAGAAACCATGTCATTGAATATTTAAAGGACTACCAACCCAACCTATCCTGCATTTTTAGGAACTCCGAGACACATAAGCAATGTTCAAGCCCATGATTCATCCGTTTGATTTTGACCACTTAAGGTCTCAGGGATGGCGATTGTTCTGAGGAGCAAGGAGGTGTCTAAATCCCTTAATCAATCACAACTCATAACTGCACTCTAGATTATTGGCCATACATCAACATTATTACAGGGCGCAAGAATAATATAACTACTAAAAAAATCATACATCAAATTTATTTAATGGCACAAGAGTAAACTAATTTCTAAAACAATCATACATCAACATAATTAATGGCGCAAGAGTAATCTAGTTAGTAAAAATGGCATACATCAACATTATTTAGTGGCGCAATGGAATCTAATTACTCAATCAATCATATCGACATTGAGACCATGGTGCAAGAGTAAGCTAATTACATAACTCATCATACATCAACATTAATTTCATGACGCAAGATTTATCATCAAATTCATTTTCATGGCGCAAGAGTAATAAAAATCATAACCAATCACACATCAACATTTATTTCATGACGCAATATTAATCATCAACTTTATTTTCATGGCGCAAAAGTAATCATCAATTTTATTTCCATGGTGCACAAGTAATCATCAATTTTATTTTCATGGCACAAAAGTAAACTAATTACATAACCAATTAAGAAACTATAAGGAGGCTGTAGTGTACCAATTCACTACCCAGGTTCACCCAAACCTCTCCAGTTACCATTCATTACATGGATGTAAAAACAAATGCATTTAACCAGAATTAAACACACTTAATTCACAGAGTAAAATATATATAAGTTACTGTTACCATT
>SNQJ01S0008967.1:198662-236197 GCA_010110895.2 Picea sitchensis
CTTTTTCATTTATTTAATTAGGAAAAACCTCCCTTGTACACATGTCGCTCAATCCCCTAGTTGCACCAGAAACTCAATTTATTAATTAATTAAATTTTCTTATTTTCCTCACCCACCTAAAAGTATTCTTAAAAACGCTCCTCGGTGTCCCATTATTCCCTTACAATTCTTAAATGACTTACGCCTTACTTAATTCCTAGTTGATTTCATAAATAGAAAGTTCCAAAGGTTATATTACTTACTAAGTTAGACATCCCCCTTTTTCCTTAAGTTTTCCCTTTTGTTTAATTTTCTCTTTTTCTTTAAGTTTCCCTCTTTTCTTTAAGTTTCCCTTTTTTCTTTAAGTTTCCCCCTTTTTCTTTAAAAAAAAAAAAAATAGATTTAGTAACTGAAGAAAAATAACCATTTATCCTTTTAATAAATTTAATCCTCCATTATAATTTTTACTATAATAATTAAAGTTTGAATTTCTTCACCCCCTTCTTGTTATATGTCTAATTATTTTTTTGTTCAGGGGTTCTACTTAGACCTAGGTTTTAAATTCACTAGGCTTGGTGACAGTTCTTAAGGGAAAATTTGTTATTAAACTTACTCATCACATCATTCATTTCAAGGCCGATCAAGTCCTAAGGAGGCATAGTTTTCTAGGCACTAGGTTTATTCACTTACCAGTTAAAATCATGATGTGCCCTTCAGAATGAATTACGTGCTCCAGGGGTGCCACTCACATATTTTCATTTTATTTGCACGATGTTCCCTTCAATATGCATTACGTGCTCCAAGGGTGCCACTCGCTTCTTGACTGAATTTGGTAGACGTCAAACCCCTAGAGTCAATACTCTGTTAGGTGATCTTGTGAGAGACTAAGGGCCTCTAAGGAATAAGGACCCTGCCTTATTATCCACCCCTTAGAATCATCATGAGTGACTATCACAGTATTCCCTCACGACATTGCAGGGCTCTCGAACTAGGTAATCATTAACCTACAATTCAAGCCATGGCGGGAGTGTTAGTAGGCTATGGCAGGGATGTTGCCACACCTCTCCCTCAATATCTCTGGTTTTCGTGTGTGACCCCTTTACTCCAACTGTTAGTCTGGTCGGTAAGCTATTGTCAGCCTGCATCCATCAACGAATCATGTCAACAATAACAATCAACATAATAATATCTAATCATATATACATATGTCACATAAACAACATTCAAACCCTAACAGTCCACTCCCTGATTCGATCCGGAGTCCCAGGAGTTTCCTCGATGCCTCGACATCCTCAATGTCTAGAGTCTTGCACACTTAGGAGAACCCATTCAATAGCACCTATTGATGTAAACACAAAAAAATAACATATCATCAAATCCACAATGTCTCATAATAATAATCAAAACAACCAATAATATAATGACCCGGATCACTTGCATGCAAGTGTCCTCAAAGAATAAGTCTGCTCAGTGCATGTAAGAGCGGGATGTTACATACACCCCCTCTTGTTTTAAACTTCTTCCCGAAGTTTCAAAGTATGTAAGTGTCGAAATAAAGTGTATCACAATATCATATGTCTAGCTATCAAACAAAAATGGGAACTGGTGACACATATCATATGCGTCCTCCCAGGTCGTTGAGTGTGGAGTATAGTTGTCCCATTAGACCTTGACCTGATCTACTGTTTGACATCGTAGCTGTTGAATGTCATGGTCCAAGATGAGGATTGGCTCCACTGTGAGAGCACCCTCATCCAATAGTTTCAAGGAACACACGTCAATAACATCTGTAGGATCACTAACATAATGTCTCAAAACAAATACGTGAAAAACATCATGCATATGCCTCAATGAATCAGGCAAGGCTAGTCGATAGGCCATGGGCCCCTTCTTTTCCACAATCTCGAAAGGTCCCATGAACCTAGTTGATATTTTAKCTCCCTTTTCAAACTTGATCGAACTCTTATGCAGTTTCACCTGCAAGAAGACTCAATTGCCAACTTCATAACTAATGTCGACACGATGCGCATTGGCATAACTCTTCTTCTGATCCTATGTTTCCTTGATCCTTTTTCTTATTTTTTTCATTTGATATTCTTTTTTTTGGATCATTTTTGGCCCCACCAGGACCCTATCCTCAAGTTGATCCCCACTCAAAGGTGTCTGACATGGTCACCCGTAAAGAAACTCGAATGGCGRCATCTTAATGGTTCTTTGATAAGTGTTGTTGTATGCTAACTCAAACAGTGGTAAGAAATATTCCCAACGCTTATGTTGGTCCATCACGTACATACGTAACATATCCTCCAAGATTTTTTTTGTTATTTCAATTTTCCCATCTATCTTCGGGGGATATGTGGTACTAAATTTAAGTGGGGTTCCCAATACCTCTTCGAAACTAGTCCAAAAACATCCTATAAACATTGATCTTCTATTGGATATAATCCTCTTAGGCGTGCCATGCAGCCTCACAATATCACTGATGAAAACTCTAGCTATGTCAGGTGCCTGATACGTCATACCCAAAGTAATAAAATGAGCACTCTTCATCAGAATGTCGACTACTACAAAAATAGAGTCATGTCTCCTTTCCTTATGTGGAAATCGAACAATGAAATCCATTGAAATGACCTCCCATTTCGATTCTGATATAGCGTGCGACTGCAGTAATCCTGTCAGATGTCTATGTCCAGCCTTCACCTACTGACATTCTGGACATCTTTCCATGTAGTTGACTATGTCTACCTTCATTCCTTTCTAGAAGAATATGGGTTTAAGGTATGCCTTCATCTTCGTGACTCCAGGATGAGCCATTTATACTGCTCTATGAGCCTTGTTTAGGATCAAAATTCTCAACTCGTCATTGGGTGGTACGTAAATTCGGTTTTTAAATCTCAATAATCTGTTTTTTTCCACAGTAAATCCCTCAAATTTTGGTACCATCATTGTGTTTTGTCCGATAAAATCTTTGACCTCTTTGTACTAGTCATTGTTGCATTGTAAAGTTAGAGTCTTTTCACGTAGATTCGTTTGAAGAGGCATCATCGAAAATATGTGTGGTGTCTGACTCAACGCATCAACCACTCTGTTCATTATTCCTTTTATGTAAGTAATCTTGAAATCGTACTCGCTAAGCAATTCTGACCAACGTTGTTGTCGCGTGTTCAAGTCACTTTGTGTAAACATCTGTTGTAGTCCACAATGGTCCATTTTTAGTTCGAATTTCCATCCATTAAGGTAGTGTCTCCAAACTCTCAAGGCATAAACAATGGCTAACAACTCCAAATCGTGTGTTGCATAGTTCTCCTCATGCCTTCTCAACTTTCTCGAGATGTAAGAGATCACTCGACTGTCTTGAATCCAGACTCTACCTAATATTTCCTTGGATGTGTCACTACATACCAAGAAGTTCGCATCCATGTTAGGGACCTTTAGTATCGGTGTTGTCGACAACAGCTCCTTGAGACTCCGAAATTCCTCCATACATTTCTCGATCTAAAAAACTTCTTGTTCTTCTTCTGCAATTCTATGATCGAATTTTCTATCTTCGAAAAAACCTCGACGAACCATCGATAATATCTCGCCAAACCCATGAATATACGCACTTCGAGGACATTCGTCAATGCATGCCATTCCATAATAGCCTTGACCTTTGCTGGATCCACAACGATACCTTTGCCAGAGATGACATGCCCTAAGTAGTGAATCTTCAATTGATAAAATGAGCATTTAGACAATTTCCCATACAATTGTTCTCTCATAGACACTATAGTACCATGCGCAAGTGCTCATCATGCTCCTCCATTTTCTGAGAGTAAATCAAAATATTGTCAATGAATACTTGGACGAACTTTTCCAAGTATTCATAGAACACCCCGTTCATCAAACTCATAAATACCCCTGGGGCGTTAGTCAGTCCAAATGGTAAAACAATAAACCTGTAATGTCTAAACCTCATCTTAAAGGTGTTCTTATGGATGTCATCCTCCTTGATCTATAACTAGTGATACCTTGATCTCAAGTCAATCTTTGAAAACACCTTCCCACCCTTCATTTGATCAAACAAATCATCAATCCATTGGCAATGGATACTAATTCTTGATCGTTTCCTTGTTCAATTGACGATAGTCAATGCAGAGTCTCCACGACCCATTCTTCTTCTGTATGAATATAACAGGCGCACCACACGATGACACACTTGGACGTATAAGTAGTAGGTCCAACAACTCCTTCAGTTTCATTTTCAACTCCTGTAACTCCAGGGTCGACATATGATAAGGCATTCTTGCTATCGGTTAAGTCCCCAGTTTTAGGTCTATGGTAAATTCCAATTCCTCTCAGGCAAAACCCTGGTAACTCCTATGGGAATACATCCTCAAATTCGTGTACTACTGGAAGGTTTTCTAGTCCTTCTGCCACGTGATTTTCGTTTAACGCAAGTATCTCATAAATGTTTCATCCTTTGCGCATGCTCTTTCGTAGCTGCAAGGAAGAGATGAACCTCGATGAAACTCCTTGGTTCCAACCTACAATCATGCATATCTGTCCCTCGTCATCGACCAAGCTCAACTATTTTGTCTTACAGTTGAGTATCGCCTCATGCGATTCCAACCAGTCCATACCGATCATGACATCATAAGACCCTAAGATCGTGACGTACAGGTTGGCCCTTGTGACAAACTCTCCCAGGTTAAGGCTATATCCCGTAACCTTCCCTCCAACCTTCAATTTGTCTCTCGAAGTCATTTCGACAAAGCTAAACTCGTCTTGTTTGACTTCCTTTACCTTAATTCTTTTTAGCGCTACACTAGAAATAAAACCCTCTGTAGCACCTAGATCTATCAAAATACTAAGGGTCTGTTCAGTGACGGTACTTGAAGTCTCAAGCATGGTCGACTGGTGCTCTGCCTAGTGGTTATTCACCATTGCATGAATCTGATGGGTCTTGCCCAAATCTCCCACGGTAGTGGGTCCGACTGATCCATATGCTCTGGTCCTCTCCACTGGGAAGTCACGCTGGTAATGTGGTTCTCTGCATGTCCAACACCCTTTCTTCGGTCCAATACTCTTGGTACCCGAAGTAGAAGCTAATGGCCCATTAGCCTGGAACCCTGGTCTTTTTTGCTGAACAACCCTAAATTGTTGTTGTTGTGGTCGATGATGTTGTGGTGCTCTGTAAGGAGTCTGTTGTTGAAGCGTTTTTCGTCGAGTTGTAGTGAAAGTGGATCCTCTTTGGAAGCCACAATATCCTAGTGAATGTCTAGCTAGTATCTGATGTTGTTGTGCATTAGATGATGCATGTCCCACTGGTCTCACTGGAGTCCTACTCTGACTCCCACTGATAATCTCCTCCTCTTCTATGAGGGCCTTCTGAACAACATCATGCAAGGTTTGAGGCATCAGAACCCTAACCTTTGCACGAATGATGACATTAAGGCCAAACACAAACTTGTTGACCTTAAGTTTCTCATTATTTAGGTGGGGAGCATACCGAAGAAGATCCATGAAATGGGCCTCATACTCGGGAATCGTACAATCGCCCTGTCACAAGGCATTGAACTCATTGAGCTGACTCTAAATGAATTCCTTAGATATATACCTCTCTTGGAACCGTTCCTCGAACAGTTCCCATGACACGTCTTCGACTACCATGTTCAATTGTGGCAGGAGAATCTTCCACCATAGAAGAGCGCTCCCCTTCAATTGGAATATCTCCATTCAGACCTTCATGTGTGAGGTATAGTCGTGAATTTCAAAGCACATCACCATATTCTCCAACCATGCCTCAGTGGCTGTGCCGTCCAAGGCACCAAATAACTTGGGAAACTTGACCTTCTCGAGTTCTCGGTGAATGCTACCAATATCGATCGGAGCACGCAATGGACCATTAGGAGGTTCCGACACCCTAGCCTCATCTCTATCCAAACGGTTGATCAGTGCCTCATACATCCTCTGAAAGGATCTCATCATCCCAGACACATCACCCACAACTATATGTTCTTTTCCAACAACTTGTTCGTCTCCGTGGGGGTTAGACCCCTCAGACATGGATGCTACTGGGGGCATCACGCCTCCTCCCCTAGAACCCCATTGTCTACCTCTATGATGTCCTCTGACCATGATTACCTGCATGAATACAAACCAATTTAATTAGCGACATTATAATCAAATATCTAATTAAGGAATCCATAGAGATACCAAGTTGCGGGTCGAACCGGCTCTGATACCATATGTAACGACCCCGTCGTATGACAACATGTGATGCAAAACTCATACATTTTTTTTGTGAGGGAAAGTAATAATGACCAAACATTCAAACATCACAACACGATGAAGAACATAATCCATGCAATCACACAACAAAGATCTTACGACATAGCATACTAGCACATTAGGCAACGGGAAGCAACATACGACATTCAATCAGAGGAAGAGTAAAAACGACTACCTACCCATCCTACCCTGCATGGTTAGGACCTCCAGGGCACATAAGAAATTCTCAAGCCTAAGTTCCCATTGATTTTGACCATTTAAGGTCTCAATGCTGGAGACTGTTCTGAGGAAGAAGGAGGTGTCTACATCTTGCCCGACTCAAGCAAGATCACTCCTACTGAGATAAAAGATAACATAAATCAATCAAACACAACATCACCAAACTGACACATGTAACACGAACCTTCAAGTTGAACGAGAAATAGCAATCATTGAATCTACAAGTGCATGGCGCACAATAAACAACAACTGATCAAAAGTTATCTTCAACCACGCACAACCTGATAAATCTAATATATAGACATTACTTTAATCATACATCAACATTCTATTTTTTTCTCGCAAGAGTAACGACTCTAAACAACACACGACAACTGAAATTAAGGCACATAATTACTTTTTCTTCCTAATCTAATCATTAACCAAGCATTTCAAAATAAACACGCCTCAATTCACCCACTCCCGTCACACCATCCTTTGATTGCTAAAACATTTTAAACATAGCATATATCATATTACTTAGGCTAAGTTAAGGTATCACCTACTAATGAATGACCCAACCTCTTGGTCAATCCCATGCCATCATCAGTCACTTACCCTTAACTTTGGGTGCATGATTAAAAATTCGATTTTACTATGGGGTGAAATTATTGGGCGTGATTTCAAGTGATTAGTTTCCCAAACCCTCATTAGATTCCTTTTTCATTTATTTAATTAGGAAAAACCTCCCCCATACACATGTCTCCCGATCCCCTAGTTGCACTAGAAAATCAATTTATTAATTAATTAAGTTTGTCTATTTTCCTCACCCACCTAAAAGTGTTCCTCAAAATGCTCCTCGATGTCCCATTATTCCCTTACAATTCTTAAATGACTTACGCCTTACTCAATTCCTAGTTGAGTTCATAAATAGAAAGCTCCAAAGGATAGATTCCTTACTAAGTTAGACATTCCCCTTTTTCCTTAAGTTTCCCCTTTTCTTTAAGTTTCCCTTTTTCTTTAAGTTTCCCTCTTTTCTTTAAGTTTCCCCCTTTTTCTTTAAAAAAAAAAATCAGATTTAGTAAGTGTAGAAAAGCAACCATTTACCCTTTTAATAAATTTAATCCTCCATTATAATTTTTACTTTAATAATTAAAGTTCGAATTTATTCACCCCCTTCTTGTTATATGTCTAATTATTTTTTTGTTCAGAGGTTCTACTTAGAACTAGGTTTTAAGTTCATTAAGCTTGGTGATAGTTCTTAAGGGAAAATTTATTATTAAAATTAATCATCACATCATTCATTTCAAAGTCGACCAGGTCCTAACGAGGCATAGTTTTCTAGGCACTAGGTTTATTCACTTACCAGTTAAAATCGCAACGTGCCCTTCAAGACGCAGTACATGCTCCAAGGGTGCCACTCGCCTCTTTGTGTTTTATTTGTGTGACGTTCCCTTCAAGACGTGCTACGTGCTCCAAGGGTGCCACTCGTCTCTTGATTGAATTTGGTAGACGCCAAACCCCTGAAGTCAATACTCTGTTAGGTGATCTTGTGGGAGACTAAGGGCCTATAAGGAATAAGGACCCTACCTTATTTCATGCTCCTTAGAATCATCATGAGTGGCTGTCAGATTCTGCCCTCATGACATCGTGGGTCTCTCGAACTAGGTAATCGTTAACCTACAGTTTGATCCATTAAGGGAGTGCTTGTAGGCTGTGGCAGGACTGCTTCCACACCTCTCCCTCAATGTCTTTGTTTGTCGTGCATGACCCCTTTAGTCCAAATGTGAGTCTGGTTGGCAAGATATCATCATCCTACATCCATAAACGAATCATGTCATCAATAACATTCAACAACATAATATATAATCATATATACATATGTCACAACAAAAACATTCAAACCCTAACATTCCACTCCCTGACTAGATCCGGAGTCCCAAGGGTTTCCTCGATGCCTCGACATCCTCAACATCCAGAGTCCTGCACACTCAGGAGAACCCAGTTAATAGCACTTGTCAATGTAAACAAAACAAAATAACATATCATCAAATCCACAATGTCTCATAATCATAATCAAAAACTCCAATAGTATAATGACCCGGATCACTTGCACGCAAGTGTCCTCAAGTAATAAGTCTACTCAGTGCACGCAAGAGCAGGATGTTACAAATAGATTAAGGAGATCAATTTCTTTCATGAGATCAACAATCTTAAAGAATAAATCACCTCTTTTATTTTTTTAAAACATCTAATTCACTTTTCATTTCTCTCAAATTTTCTATCCTCCTCAACCAACATGCATTGATATATTTCATTTGGGTACTTGAAGGAAGTTTATGTTCTCTTATATGGGCATCACTTAAGCTTGAAACTTTGGCCAAGAATGTACCTACAATGTCCTTCTAGAATCCTTCATCATTCTCTACATCTTTCTACAGATATTCTTTAAAATTTGTAGTTCTTGCTAAAAATTTGGCAGTACTCTAAGCAAGATCCCAAATTTCTTGAATCAAGTCTATCCTTTTTTGTATTGTATTTATGCCATGTTTCATTATTTCTTGCAACAAGCTTGATGAACCTTTACATTTATTGTTGCTTTTTGGGATGTCTTCTAGAACAATTGTCCGTTGATATGTATTTAGGGGCTTTGGAAATAAATGTCCCGACATTAAGGTCTCTTCTAATTCTTTTATATTTTGTTTCAATTATAAAATTTCTCTTTCCATAGTATCAACAGACTGCTTCAAATATTCTCCAGTTGTGTTTTGTAATTATGCAATTTTCGATGGTGCAACTCCATCAAAGTCAATTATTGATTTCAATTTTTTCGATGACCTTTATTTTTTTGGATTAACTTTTTCAAGTAACAATTTTTCGGACACTTGATTGTAGGCTACATGGTGCGAAGTTACAGATTCTTCCTTGAAAATTTCAATTTCTTGGGTGACTATGGATTCAACAATTTCCATGGTTTCCAGTAGTCTTTGCTCAGGCCAACTTGGTTCTTCAATAAGTTCTTTGACATCCATATATTGTGGGATTTCTTGGATTTTAGGTATGCTTAGCCCTTTTTTCTTTGTATTTCTTTTTCTCTTGATAGAAGTATAAACAATATGGGATTTTCCAATATTTTTCCTAGGTGGGTCCTTATCAACACCATCTTCTGAACCTCCAACTGATTTTTTTCTCATTTCAATACCATTTCTCCTATGTTTTGTTCTCGATGGAGTACTCTTCTGGGAAACAATTGGTGAACTAGGGTTTTTCTTTTCTACTTCTTCGCCATGATGTCGATAACCTTCATTGGTACTGATCAATTCTTATATTATTTAAATCTTGGTTATACGCAACCCGAGGGAGATGTAAGTTATCACTTCCTCCTTCATTAAATTGCTCAATTTTGTTGAAATATGAACAATAGACAATAGATGCCATATGTGCAGTCAACATGTAATTTGGGTCAAAACCCTCAACAAGTCCGACTTCTTTTAAGCTGAGTTGGTCAAGATGATTAGCAAGTTCATTGAGATAGGTTATGTGCTTTATAGTGAATTCTCCAATTTTCCATGACAGGGGTATGAACTGATTTTTTCTCTTCTCGTGGAATAAGTGGGCCCAAGTTTTATAATGCCTGCAGACTTCCTTAGAAAAAATATTCTATGATACATAAAATGGGAGAAGGAAATGATTTTCTTCACCCCCAAACAACCTAATAACACTAAAATCCTCAAAAATGTCAAAAACTCATTTCCATGAAAGAAAGGTGGCGGATGAAAGAGATAATATTGACGTACGACGGACAAAAACCATTTTTTTGAACTCTGAGATGAAATTATTATGAATCAAGTAAAATTTATACTGAACTTTGTGTCAATACAATGCTGAATACCATGTGTAAAATAGATCCGTATTGAAATCATTGTTCCTTGCCCTTGGAATGTCCTTAAATACACGAAAGTAAGAAATGGTGAAAATGAGGTAAGATGTTGTATATAATTTTTGAGTCTTTTCCAAATTACTTAATTGAAAAGAAACTTCACTCGAGATAATGTGGCCACACTCTATAATGGCATTCTAATGAAAATAAAAATGTAGGGAATATATAATATTTCTTCGAACACATATAGTACATTCCAAACCAATAATACAGGAAAATAACCAAGCAAAATCTTTGTATCAGTATTTTAACGAATTTACCTCAATCTTGGGGACATTAGGGTTAGTGACTCAATCAACTAAATAATTGCTAAGAAATGTTTCTCATCATTTATGTTGTTTCATAAATTCATTTGCCTCTTTTACTTTAAACCTCATAATGTATATAGGAAGTTGTAGCAATCTAGAAAACACTAAAGGAGCTAAAGAAACGGGTTGTTGTCCTTGAAGTTGAATTATTATTTTTTTCGAGTTGAACTTATACGCACACCACTCAACAATCTCATTGAAAATTGTTACTTTTGGAATGAAACTAGCTAGTGTTATGCCTGAAGTACAAATTAAGTTCATCTTTTTATTCGTCGAAGAAAGATCCTTGTAATATTTGTACACCCTCGACCATTGAAAATCTTAATTCTTAGGCCCAAGTGTGTTTAGAGGATCCCTGCAACACAACTCCTTTTTCTTACTTGAAATTATTTTATGTATTTTTGGATTTGGAAATAGGTGGCACTATTGTCGATATTTACAGCTTGGCATATTAGATTTTATTTAATTTCACCATGTATTGTCTTGATCATTTAATCAATATAAATGTTGCTATGAAGTTGTCATTATATATGATGAGATTTGAATTTATTGCAAAGTTTACGATCCTTTCATGAATTTAATAATTTTATTATGCTCACGCAAGTGGAAAATGATGTGGTTGGGGGAATAAATGTGATGGGAAGTGGTGATGTGATGTTGTAGCGGATGAAAGGTGGTAAGTATGGAAGTGCTATTTGAGGGTTGGAAAGTGTGTTATGTAGTATGTGGGACTGCATACCTGTGGACCTGCAATACTAAAGAAATAAAGAAAGGTAAGGACTCCTACACCGAAACAAGAAATTTGACTAAGTATAGGAGATGGTCATTTTATGGATTGCAAATCCTGGAGGTGAATTTTGTAGAACATAGAAATGTGGTTTGGCGGGTATGCAGAAATAGAGACTCGAGAAAAAGGTAAGTGGTATGGTTAGTCATCCCGCATCCGCAACTCAATAAAAATGGTTAAGTATGGAAGGGTGAAAAGGTGCAGTTTGGTGAATGTTAACGTAAGAGGTGAAAAATGTAGGCAGTGCGATTGTGGACCTACGGACCTAAGGGAATGCAAGGTAGGGACTTGTTCTACTCCCGCATAACTCAAACTTGACTAAGTGTTGGAAAAATCGATTAATGGTAAAATATACTAAGTAAAGAGATTCAAAAAGAAAAGAAAAACAAGGAAAAACTGTTATGGGTAGGTAAATGAAAACAAACATTGATCATGAATGTGGATCAACATCTCGCTCCAATTGTGGGATAATGACGCCCTGTGGGTTTCTAAGAATCTATAATATTCTTCCTTTGGGAAATTGGAGTAAAAAAAAAAGAGAGAGAAAAAGGGATAAAACGTAAAGGATATATAGAAAGGAGTATCAAGAATGATTGTATACAATTTTTTACTTCAAGGGGTTTCAATAGAAAAAATGTTTCAGATGTTTCTTGTTTACATGTAGTGGTTGAATTATTCCCTTCATATCCTTGACCAAGTATGAATTGTAACCAATTACTTTTTCAATTTGATATGGACCGATCCAAAGAGCTTCAAATTTTGTGTGGAATGATGGTTTTTCTTTCTCTTTATTCCACATCAAAACAAATTGATCCTTTTGAAAATCCTTTGAAGTAGTACTCTTATCAAAATATTTCTTGACCACCTGTTCTATTGTATTCATTTACAGTATCACTTGTTACCTCTATTATTCTAATTGCAAGAGCTCATTATATATTGTTTGCATTGGTGATTGTTCTTCTTTTTCTTCGCCATCTCTGATAAGTGTCAAGGAATACAATTCCAAATGGAAGGGTAATATTGCTTCTTTTCCATGCACTAAAGTATATGGGGAATGCCTAGTACTGTATTTTGGAGTAAGAAATATTTCCCAAAGTTCATTTATAAACTTATTATGTCAATTCTTGTGGTTGGCTTCAATAGTTTTCTTGATAATTTGAATCAACATTTTGTTTGTTGATTCCTCCAACCTTTTTCCCTGAGGATACTAATTGGATTAGTGAACCTTGATTATTCCATATTCTCCACATAATTTTATGAATTTTGATCCAATAAAAAATGAGCCATTGACTGTTATAAAATTTTCTGGTACACCAAACCTTGATATAATATTCTCCTTTAGAAAATAAATTAATTGTTCTGAATCTGCATTTCTTAAAGCCACTTATTCTTTCCACTTTGTAAAGTAATCAATTGCAGTAATGATATATGAGCGAAATTTTCTAGATTTAGGGTTTATTGGATAAATTACATCTAAACCCCATTGAGAAAATGGTTTCTCCACCATTGTTGACTATAATGGCATTGCATCTCTTTTCATTTTTCCTGAGAAAGTTTGATATGGGATGCATTTTTTAACAAGTTCATAAGAATATTTGAACTTAGTTGGCGAATAATAACCAACTTGAATGATTTTGTGGGATGTCACAATTGGTGAGAAATGTCCTCCACAAACACCATTGTGAAATTATTGAAGTACCTCTCTGGATTTTGAATGATCCAAACATATTAATAATACACCATAAAAATTTTGTTTGAATAATACTCCATATACTAAAACATAATGGTTTGTTTTCATTTTCAAAGTTATTCTTTCCTTTGAGGACATTTTGAGAAGAAAATGACTAGATTTCAAATAAAATATTGTATCCTTATACCATTTAGAATTTATCAAACTTGTTCCTTGAACTACAACATCAAATCCATTGGGAGGAGAAATATTCACATCTTTGATCCCAGTCATGAATTTACACAAACCTTGTCCTTCGACAGTTTTCAAAAGTTTAATTTCTAGATCATAGTCTTGAAGTTTGGTTGACGTAGCCCTCCCAACCCGCAGGGCATAAGTCCATGTACACAGGATCTTTTCTCTTCCACTGGACCGAAGAGCTCTCAATACTTGGCTCTTCTATTCCCCTTTCGAGAAATCTGCACCCACAAATAACCTTGAGAAATTCCTCCTTTATAATTTGGGAGATCGGACTTCACGATTTCGCGAATCCGTAATCAAGTGTCTTATCCCACAGACCTCCGAAACCCGAATTTCTAAACTCCTAGGTTCGGTCACCAAAAGAAATCAACGGCTATGATTCCCCGCTTAATCCAACAGTCAGCGCGATTTTCACGTATCGGGAGTTCAAAGCTCTCGATACCTAAATCTCTTTTCAATGCAAACCCCGAATCCCCAAATCCCAATATTAATTTCGTCTATTCATCTTTCATAAGTTTGAGAGTCGCGATGTCATGCAACTCTGCTCCACAACCTCCGAAATCTCGATCCTCTATTTCCCGAAATCCTGAAAGGTCAACCCTCGACATGGTTCCCGGTGTTGGTCCCACAACTAGACTTTCCACCCTTTCGGGACTTCTCACTTCATGAGTCTTAATGAAATGATTTCGGGACTTCAATCCACGAAACCCCAAAATGGAAATACTCGAGAAAATCCAACAGCCCCTGTTGGCTTAGATCTATGACTCTGTCTCTCCTGAGCTTGAACCCTTTAAAAAAACTCGTCGTAACTCACCTTCTACTCTGTGAGATCTGACGATTCATGGGAATTCTTGAATTCTCCATGGAGAATTCCGACCGTCTGTTCTCCCTTCTGAGAACTTCTGTAAATTTGATAAAATGGTTTGCCACAGAACTTAACCGCCTGCAACACAACCTTGTGTGATTTTCTTCGACAACTGTGAAGACTCTATCCCTCCTGATCTTTCTCCAACTCCAAGTCTTAAAGAAGACTCCTGCACTCACTCGTTGTGGAAAATCCTTCAATTACTTCTAAGAACTGAATTCCTTCGACTCTGCGCACTCCCTGCAGCAGTAGTTCTTCAATAATTTCTCAGGTTCACAAACTCTGAGACTTTACTCGACCTACGCACTCCTTGCATGGATCTTGTGCCTAGCTGCACTTCTGAGGGAATGAGAACAAAATCTATCTTATCTGAGCTTTCAGAGACAAACCTCTGAACCCTTTGTCAACGCACTCCTTGCAGACAATTCAACTGCACTCCTTGCAGGAACTCTTGCTCAGATAGAGACACAATTGAAACTCATTTCCTTTACTCTCTCTCTTTCTCAGATTTCAGACATTTAACAAGGAATCATACACACATAGCATAAATAGCAAATGAATGACATAAAGAGTAAAACATTCATGAGCATAACATTCAATAATGCATACATAAAGAATATTTGAACATCAT
Source organism: Picea sitchensis (assembly GCA_010110895.2). NCBI lineage: Eukaryota > Viridiplantae > Streptophyta > Pinopsida > Pinales > Pinaceae > Picea > Picea sitchensis. The sequence goes on from SNQJ01S0008967.1 coordinate 213,574, forward strand.
GAGTCTGAATCAAAAGCCCTTTTTGTATTAATCCAGAACTTTTGTACATGGAATTCGTCTATACAGCTCTCAACTTCTTCTCTTCTATGATCTATGCTCTCAATTGACATCCTCTCTCTTCTCGTTACAATACACAATGAGGGTGTCTATATCCCGTTTCCCTCTTTCATTCTAAACTGTCTAATCTACGCATTAATTTCTATCTACTTCCATTAACTATTATAAATGCCTTCTACCCACTAAGGACGAGAGCGAATCGCTCAAGGTCCTTTTACATTATACAAGTGTGCCTCCACTTGATAACTTCATTAATGTTTCAAGACATTTTCAAAATTTGTGTTGGGTGATTTTCCAGTTGTCTTTTATCTCCACGTTGGCTCGCTTGAGATGCTCCTGCATCATACTCCCTCGCTTGAAAATTTTCATGGGCTCCTATCCATGAATTCGCGCACGGTATGTCCATTCTTTTGGATCTCTGCTTCATTCTCCTAGCTGGCATATTCAACTGGATGGCCTTTCCATTTGACCAAATACTCAAATTATTGCTTCCGCTTAGTCTTTTTACTAACCCTTTTGTCCAGTATGTGCTCCATCTCTGGATTTTCTGCAACTGGCATCTTCTTTTTCCATTAAACCTTTGGCTGTTCATTTCCTGTTCCTTCTTCCTCAGCTTTATATGGGTACAAATTTGATACATTGAATATCGGAGAAATTTCGATCCCATCGGGTAATTCAATCTCGTAATCATTTGCCCCAAATTTCTTCAAGACCTTGCATGGTCTGATTTTCTTCATTTTCAGTTTATTATATGTTCCTCTCGGGAACCTCTCCTTTCTCAAATGTGAAAGGATCAAATCGACAACTTCAAATTGAAGCTGTCTTCTGTGTTGATCTACTCTCCGCTTATATTCCTAGCTCGAACTCTGCAATCGTTCCTTCACCTGGATATGAAGTTCCTTCATCGCCTCTGCGAAATCTTCTACACTAGCACTCCTAATCACAATCTATTCTGAATCCCTCAACTCAGAAATTCCTCTCGGATGCATGCCATAGAGAATCCAAAATGGACTTTTCCCCGTGCTTCTGTTAACTGAGTCATTATAAGCAAACTCTGCCTGTGGTAATATGTTATCTCACTGGTTGGGGTGTTATGTCACCAAGCTCCTTAGCAAGTCTCCCAGACTTCTGTTCACCACTTCTGTCTGTCCATCCATTTGAGGATGATAAGCCGAACTGAACGACAAGTTAGTTCCCAGCTTCTTCCATAAGGTCCTCCAAAAGTTTCTTACCAACTTAGTGTCTCGATCCGAAACTATGCTTCTTGGCAAGCCATGAAGTCGAATGAATTCTTTGAAAAACAGATTCCCAATGTGAGTTGCGTCACTGGTTTTTTGACATGGAAGGAAATGTGCCATCTTGGAAAATCTATCTACTACCACAAAGATTGATTCAAAGTCTCTTTGTGTTCTTGGCAACCCCAATATGAAGTCCATGATGATTGAATCCCATGGCTTCTCAGGTATGGGCAATGGTTGATAAAATCCTGCATTCTGCCTCTTGCCTTTCGAATGTTGGAAAATCCTACATCTGTCTAAAAATATTTTGACATCTTCTCGCATTCCTGGCCAAAAATATGACTCATTCAACTTTGCGAATGTCTTGTCATGATCGAAATGCCCGGCCAATCCTCCACTGTGTTTCTCCTTCAGCAAATTATCCCTCATGGAGTATTTTGGAATACAAAGTTGATTACCTTTAAATAGTAATCCGTCCTGGATCATGTATTCTTCCCATTGGCTTCTATCTCTGAGAATTGGATTCTCAGCTGCTTTGTATGCCTCTTTAAAATCTGGATCAGCTTAATACATCTCCTTGAGATCATCAAAACCCAACGTTTTGACTCTGAACTCCTGTAATAGTAAACACTTCCTGCTCAAAGCATCAACAACTTTGTTAGCAGTCCCAGAAATATGTTTAATCACAAAAGTGAAATTTTGCATATATTCAACCCACTTAACATGTCTTTGATTCAACTTTTCCTGTTGAGTCACAAATTGCAGTGCATGATTGTCACTGTATAAGACAAACTCCTTTGGGATCAAGTAATGTTTCCATTTATTCAATGCCTGAATAATAGCATAGAACTCCTTGTCATAAGTGGAGTATTTCACTTTGGCTTCATTCATCTTTTCACTGAAGTATGCTATCGACCTGTCTTCTTGGCTCAAGACTACCCCTATTGCAAATCCACTTGCATCACATTTCACTTGAAATGTCTTTTGGAAATCAGGCAACACCAGAATTGGCTTCTTCTGTCCAGTGAAAAGACTTGTGTCTCTTCTTCACTGTGTCCAACATCAGTGCACTAATTCCACTGAAATTCCTGATCAAATTTTGGTAGAAACTAGCCAATCCGTGAAAACTTTGAACTTCAAAGATATTTTTCGGTGATGGCCAATTCTTGACTAAATCCACCTTATCTGGATCCATCCTCAACTTATCTGTGGAAATAACAAATCCCAAATAAATGATCTCTGTCTTCATGAATGAGGACTTCTTCATGTTTATCAACAGCTTCTCCTGTTGTAACCTCTTCATTACTATAGCCAAATGTTTCATATGTTCAGCTTTAGTTTTTCTTAAAATCAGTATATCATCAAGATATACAGTAACACATTTTCCGATGAAATCCTTCAGGACTTCATTCATCAACCTCATGAAAGTACTCGGCACGTTTGTTAAACCAAATGGCATAACAAGCTATTCATACAACCCTTCATTGGTTTTGAATGTTGTCTTCCATTCGTCACCTTCTCTCATGTGAATCTGGTGATAACTGCTTTTCAAATCAATCTTCGAAAAATATTTTTCTCCACTCAAGCAATCCATTAGATCATCCGTCCTTGGAAATGGAAATCTGTACTTGATGGCTATCTTGTTGATCGCCCTCGATTCAGTACACATCCTCCAGCCTCCGTCTTTCTTCGGACTGAGTACTGTTGGAACAACACATGGACTCAAGCTTTCCCTGACCAAACCTTTGTCCAACAAATCCTGGACTTGTCTTTTGACCTCTTCCTTCTCCTGCAGTGTTAATCTATATGAAAATTTGTTTGGTAAACTAGCTCCAGGTATGAGATCAATATGATGACTCACACTTCTGATCAGTGGCAATGAACGAGGTAGTTTTTCCACTACTATGTCAGTGAACTCTTTTAGCAGTTCATGAACCTCTTCTGGTAAATCATCTACCCTTGTGCTGGTTAAAAAAATCTTTGGCTTCCTGACCACAATGAATTGCAGTTCCTCCTTCTTCTTAACTTCTGTAAGAATATCCTTCCCACTCATGAGAATTATAGTGTTTCTTACTTCAGGTTTCACCTCCTTATCTCTGATTGGAAGAAAGATGTGAGTTCTCCCATTCTTCTCTAGGGTGTATGTGTTCATCCTCCCATCATGAATCACATTTCTATCATATTGCCATGGTCTACCCAGCAATAAATGACAAACATCCATGGGAATGACATCAAAAAGTATCTTATCGTTATATCCTCCTATCTTAAACTCAACCAAACATTGTTTAGTGACAGTTACCTGATATCCTTTTTGTAGCCATGAAACTCTGTATGGACTTGGATGTTCAATCGTCTCTAGCTCCAGCTTTTCTACCATCTTTGTTGAAATGAGATTATCTGTGCTACCACTGTCCAGAATGACTTTGCATACCCTGTCTTTGGTCTTGCAAGTAGTCCGGAAAAGTATTTTTCTTTGGACTGAACTCTCCACCTCCTTCTCTAGTGTCAAAAGAGATTTTCACATCATCAACGATCTCCCACCTTCAACATCCTCTTCTTCAACATTCTGCCTTTGTGCTTCGGCAATGTGAGCCTCACCACTTTCCCTCTTTTTTTATGGACATTCATAAGACTTGTGTCCAACCTTTCCACATGTGAAGAATGTTATTACTCCACCTCTTCCTCTTCCTCTACCTATGGTACGAGGAAAAATATTATTATCAGCATACTCTCCTTTCTGATCAGCATAATGTCTTCCCTGTCCAGCATATTTCTCTCGCTGTGAGCTTCCACCTCTCTCAATTTGAGTCTGAGGTTTCTTCTAGTCTTCTTTAGGCTTCTGATTTCTATCTTGGAAAACTGATTTGCCCCTGGCTTGAATTCTGCCTCGGCCTCTTTGACCTTGTTTTTGGCTCAGCTTCTCTTCTGCCTTTAGATCCATTTGATAAGCATCTTCCACCGTTCGGATGGTCATCATGCTCATCTCGTCCTAAATTTTGTATCTTAGGCCATTCATATACCTAGCAACCTTTTCATCATTACTTTCACGATGACCTGCTATGATGTTCAGCCTATAGAACTCTTCAGTGTACTCCTTCAATGTCATCAACTTCTGTCTCAAATTCTGCATCCTTCGAAACAGAGTAATTTGATAATCTCTGGGGATGAATTTCACCTTCATCTTTGCGATCATCCTATCCCAACTCTTGATCTTCTACTTGCCTTGGTAGCGTCTGTCAGCTTGTAGCTCATCCCACCACAATGCTGCATGTCCCTTTAATCTCGTGACAACATGTTTGACCTTCTTGTCCTCTTCGACATCCTCGTAGTCAAAGTATGTGTCCAGGGATCTAATCCAATCTAGAAGCTCTTCTACATCCAGATTTCCTTCATAAACCGGAATGTCCATCATGGCTCTTGCACTCATTCTTGCAACAACTCTAAGCAAGCGTTCGTTTGCTGCATCTTCTACTGTAACTTCTTCTTCATCATGTCCAGCTTCATTTTCGCTTTTGGAATCACTAACATCTCTAGCATCAGTTGTGCGCCTCTGTGTTGTCTCCATGTCTTCAAGTCTGGCGTGTAGGTCGCGCATCTCTCTCTCCATGGTTGGATCAGGCATCTACCTACCCCTTCTTCTCGGCATTTAACCTATCCTTTGGTGGATCAGGTGTTTTCCTGTCCCTTCTTCTCGGTGGTGTGGTGAAACTTCCTTTTCCCTGCAACAGAAAGAAAATAAACCTTTTTGAGCTTTGATACCAAGAATGACGCAACCCTCCCAACCCGCAGGTCAGAAGTCCATGTACATAGGATATTTCCTCTTCCACTGGCCCAAAGAGCTCTCAACACTTGGCTCTTCTATTCCTTTTTCGAGAAATCTGCACCTAAAAATAACCTTGAGAAATTCCCCCTTTATACTTCGGGAGATCGGACTTCACGATTTCGCCAATCCGTAATCAAGTGTCTTATCCCACAGACCTCCGAAACCCGAATTTTTGAACTCTGAGGTTTGGTCACCAGAAGAAATCAACGACTATGATTCCTTGCTTGATCCAACGGTCAACGCGATTTTTTCATATCGGGAGTTAAAAGCTCTCGATACCGAAATCTCTTGTCAATGCAAACCCCGAATCCTCGAAATCTCGATATCAATTTCAGCTATTCATATTTCGTAAGTTCGCGAGTTAGGATGTCATACAAATCTTCTCCACAACCTCTGAAATCCCTATCCTCTATTTCCCAAAATCCCAAAAGGTCAACCCTCGACACACTTCCCAACACTGGTCCCACAACTAGACTTTCCACCCTTTTGGGACTTCGCACTTTGCGAGTCTTAATGCAATGATTTCAGGACTTCAATCCACGAAACCTCAAAATGGAAATACTTGGGCAAATCCAACGACCCCTATTGGCTTGGATCTACGGCTCTGTCTCTCCTGAGCTTGAACCCTTTAAAAATACTCGCCGTAACTCACCTTCTACTCTGCGAGATCTGACGATTCACGGGACTTCACGAATTCTCCACGGAGAATTTCAACTGTCCGTTCTCCCTTCTGATAAATTCTGTAAATTTGATAAAATGGTTTTCCACAAAACTTAACCTCCTGCAACACAACCTTGTGTGATTTTCTTCGATAACTGTGAAGACTCTATACCTCCTAATCTTTCTCCAACTCCGAGTCTTAAAGAATACTCCTGCATGCACTCCTTGCGTAAAATCCTTCAATTACTTCTAAGAATTGAAGTCCTTCGACTCTGCACACTCCCTTTAGTAGTAGTTCTTCAATAATTTCTCAGGTTCGCAAACTCTGAGACTTTACTTGGCCTACGCACTCCTTGCATGGCTCATGTGCTTAGCTACGCCGGGGAGATGAGAACAAAGTTGATTATCTGCTCGGCTTTGAGAGCCTACGAACCCTTTGTCAACGCTCCGCTAGCGGACGAATTCAACGCACTCCTTGTAGGAACTCTTTCGGATAGAGAAGTAGTGAAACTCATTCCTTGGTTCTCTCTCTCTCTCTGATTTTAGACATTTAACAAGGAATCATACACACACATTGTTAAGAACCAAAATATCAATATAGCATAGAAAATCTCGAGAAGAAAAAGTACTCAGCATGTAAGAAAAGAATAATTTCTTATAATAATAAGCCTCTTGGTGGAGACTGACCTCCTTTACCCTACTTAAATGTTCAAGTACCGAGATGATTCAAAAGGAAGATGTCTCATTGGTATATAGGAACTAGGTATAATTACAACTAATGGCCTAAAAGCTGACATAAATAAAATAACATTACTAATATAATATACCCCAATTAGGGTTAATGAGCCAATATTAGGGCTTAACATGCCTCTCCTTGAGACAAGTGTTGTCCCTTAAGTCTTGGAAGTAATACGGATCGCCATGCCAGACTCATCTTCCCAAGTGGAAGCCTTCAATAGGTAGTTTCCTCCATTTAATGAGATACTACGAAATGGATCTATTCCTCGGTTAGCGAATTCTTGTGTCACGTTGATGGATTGGGATACAATATTATTTTCCTTCCTCATCAAGTTACGGAAATATAGTTTGAACTGCGATCTTGTCTCTATAACCTTCTTTGACATGAAACATGGAAAAGCGGGTGTACTTTCATTGAAGATGGGGCAGCAATTTGTATGCCATAGTACCAATCTTTGCAACACCTTATAAGGGCCATAATTACTTTGGTGATAATTTAGCCCTTCTTGGCTTGCTTGAGGGACTTGTGTTTGTATGGTTGTAGTCTAAAATGCCAATCCTACTTCAAATTTTCTTTCACTACGATGTTGATGCGCTTGTTGTTTCATGCGATTTTGTGCCATGGTCGAGGTTGTCCTTTAAGATTTGGAGAACTTGTTGTTGATTCTCAATGTGATCTTCCAACACTTTGAACCTTAGATTTTATTTTAAATAGAAGTGATGGAAGGAGGGTGAGTACATCCATAAAGTGCCATAAATGGTGTCATTTTTGTTGCGGTATGAAGGAAGTGTTATACCACCGATACGCCAAAGTTAACCATTTGGTGAATTGTGTTTGTTTATCGGAGACAAAGCAACGAAAGTAGCCTTCCGGGGCATTGTTCCACTATCTCGGTTTGTCCATAAGATTGAGTATGATAAATGAGCTATGAGCTAATTGGTACCCAAACAGAAAATAATTCAGTCCAAAATGTTAAATTGAAGATGCAGGATCTGTCACTTACAATGTCTTTGGGTTGCCATGTAGCTTTTGAAATGTCTCCATGAATGCGATTGGAAATTAGCACTAACTTTGAAGGGATGAGAGAGTGCACAAGAGATAGCGTGCCAGTGAGTCTATCAGCAATCACCATGATGACCTCTTTCCTTCAGACTTTGGTAACCATTGAAGAAATCCATGGAAACCTCCCCCGAGCGCTGACTTGGGATGGATAATGCTTATGAAAGACCTAGGATCTTAATTGTTTCCCACCTTATTTTTTTGTTGTAGACCAAACATTACAGTACAAAACTTTGAACATCGGTTTAAAGGCCATCCAAAAAAAATCTTCTTGATGACTCTATGGTAGGTTTTTAAAAATCACAAGTGCCCTTCTACTGTAGAGGTGTGCAATTCCAATAGTACCTTTTGTTTGAGTTAGAGTTCTTATAAATATAAGCAATCTTTTACCATAATGAATCATTTTTTCCATGTGAATGTATCTGATGCACAGTCCCTCGCAACCTTTCAATGAGAGTCCACCTTTTTTAGGTCATTCTTCCATTCATCCTTTCTTCTATTATCCAATCAGGTTGGATGATGGGGATATATACGAAAAGGCCTCAACATCTTCATCCTTTCTTTGAGTGCATATCTTACAACATTTTTCTTCCCTTTTATAGAAGATTTCAAAATCGCAGCAATATTTTAGTTTACCCGTACATTTGTTCTTGAAGATAGTCTTTGTTCAAAGTATTTAAGACTATCATGATCTGTTTTGACATGGTGCCACCTACCTATTGGGTAAGGACACCATTTTCTTCAATGCATGTAGTATTGTATCCATTTCTTTCTCATAAATGGGTTTGTGTAAGAGTCCTTTCCCTTGGTGAATTGGAGCTTTCAAAAGCCGGGGGCCTTCCTTCTTGCATTGGACAGCTTCCAATTCCATTTCTCGGGCATCACATTCCACAATACTAAATGTTTTTGTGAAGTCTAGGCGAGGGTCCAAGGCAGGGAGCTTTACACATCCTCTTTAAGTTGTTAAAAGCTTTGTAGTTGCCTACGGAGTCCATGAAGTATCCTTCTTAGTTAGTGTTATTGAGTGTTGCCTATTCTTCCATAGTTCGAACAAACTTACGGTAGTAACATGTCAAAATCCTCTGATTCTTTAATGTTTTGGAATTAGCCAATCCATCCTTAGCCTTAATCTTGTTGAGGTCTACCTTGACACCTTCATGTGTTCATATATGACCCAATACTCCTACCTCCTTTACTCCAAAGAAACATTTGGATGGTTTGGCTTATAGTTGTTTCTCCTTTAGTAGTTGTAGCACCTTGTCAACATATGCACTTTTATGATCCTCCCAAGACTTTACCATAGTTATTATATCATCAAAAAATACTAACACAATTTTTGAAGGAAGGAAAATGGAATTCATAAACCCTTGGAATGTGGAAGGTTCATTTGTAGGGCCAAAGGCATGACCAAAATTCATAATAAGCCTTCATGAGTTGAGAATGTTGTTTTTGGGATATGCCTTCATTCTGATCTAATGATACTGAATGGAATCCAATTTTGTGAAATAGATTGCTCCATGTAGTTCATCCTAACAATTCATCAATGACAAAATGGGAAACTTATCTTTAATAGTGATCTTGTTGAGCTCTCTATAATGTCACGGACACATGCATGTGAGCTGTCTTTCTTGAATACCATTCTGAGATGCAGTAAGAACTTGGCCAGGTCTAATAATGTCAGCCTCAACATTTCTTCAACCGTAAACTCAATTTCTCTTTTGGGTGTAGAGGAGGTGATATCTATATGGCTAATGTTAGGAGGAACACTCCAGGGAATTAGGTGAATTTCACTTGATCATGATGATTTTGGTGGGTGGAAGACCTTTGGGAATATCTTCAAAGTATTTGGAATGCTTATCAATGATCCTTTGGAGATCTTGAGGAATGAATGGCTTAGATTTTGAACATCTAGTGAGCATAGTTGTGCAATAACACTTTGGTGCCCTTTTTTCAATAATTTTTGTCATGCCATTAGAGATTATCACCTTCAGGGTTTCCCTATGATACCTCTTAACTCAATTTCTTTTCCTTCCAATGAAAATTTCATGAAAAGTTCTTGAAAATTAAAAGCCATTGATGTAATGATTGTAACCATTGGATTCCTAGTACAACATGCACCACCAATGGAGGTGTAGAAATCATTGGACTAATCATTACATATTCTATAGTAGATTGATCTTATTTCATTTCTTGAGCAATTGATAGTTCCTCCATGCATAATCATTACTTGAAACTCTGCCTTTGGATATACAAAGCAATTGAGATCTTTGGCTAATTATAGTGAATGAAATTATAGATCTTGCGAGATCAATTATGACTATTACCTTTTCCTTTTTGATGTATCCTTCGATCTTGAGAGTTTGAGGGGTGATTGATAATTCCGGCCAATGCATTACAAGATATCACCTGAGCAACTCTTCAAACGGAAGTACTTCTCATTTCATCTTGGATGGTTCTTGTTCTTTTTTCTTCTTCCTTCACAATCTATGTAGAATAATTTATTCTCCACCACACTTATGTCCCTTACTATAGCATTTGTCACAATTAAAGCATAAACCTTTTGCTTTTCTTTCCTCAATTGTTGAGGACTTTCAACCATGTAGGTTGAGGTGTTTAGAAGAAGGAGCATTGTTCTCCTCTATAGATGTTAGGATTGGTCCTTCTAGTAGCCATAGCCATGTTTTACTTTCAACATTTCTTTTACCTTAAATGCATTCTCAATGATTTGGGTTCCCAAAGTGAACCTCATGTTGAATTTTATCCTTTAAAGTTCCTATGAATACATCAATGATGCTCATATGGAATAGTTTACCTTTATATTAAGTTCTTGGAAGTTCTCAATGTGCTTTCGATGGCCCAGGCCTTTCATGAGATTTATCAATTGGCTAAAGAAGGTATTTCTCCTTATCCCTCATAGTGTACTATCATTTCTTCAGTGAAATTGTCCAAGTGGCGATTGATTTGCGTGAACAAAGCCATCAATACCTTTGTGTATGTGGCACATTATGGAGATCAAATTGCTCCATCTGAAGTATACGTAATGTGATTGGGTCCTTTCCATCAAACTTCCTCGCATCAATCTTGGTTGGTGTTCAAACTAAAGTTGGAGTTCTCCATTTTCTTGATTCACCTTCCTTGTTGTCCTCTCATGAATTTCATGGGATGAATTTTTCACTTTCATGTGTCTTCTCTACTATTCACGAAAATTTCAATTCTTCCATGATCTCCCCTTTTAAACCATCTATATCTTAGTATCCAACTTAACATTTGAATCCATCTTAGTATCCAACTTAGCTTCGTGAATCAGTCTTAGTATCAACTTAGCTTCATTGAATCCGTCTTAGTATGCAACTTAGTATCTTATTTTGTGGTGTGTTTATGTCCCTACACATTTATTCACGTTCATCAAGAGTCCAAGTAGAGGATTTTAAGGCTTATTTGGTATAGAAGTTCCCTTTTGGGTGGCATGTTGGCAAGTATTACTTTTGAACCCTATGATTTTTGAGTGGTTACGCTGAACAATATTTCTTCTATTGTATCTCCCAAATTTTGATGCCACGGGTGTAACTTTATTTTATGTATTTCTACGATATTTCTTCTGCAATGCCACGGGTCTAATAAAGTGGATGTGCAAGTGGAATTTATGGTAACTTTCCCACAACTTGCCCGTTTTGGCCTTTCGAGGAGATCTCACTTGTATAGTGTGCTTATACAAAATAATTGATATAAAATTATGGAGCTGCACCAAAATACTATAGGCTGTCCAAGTCAATGAAACTAGTCCCACATAATTTGGATACTCTATGAATAAGTTATGATTGTTTTACACGGAACACCTTCTTGATACTAATATAGGACTAGTCAAATACCCTATCTTACCGAGGTGTATCTACAAATTTAAGATGACCGGAAGGCTGGGGTACATCAAAGATACCTCACTAATTTCTATAAATATTCTCCAAAATTCAGGAATTTTGAGCTTGTTACATAAAAATTATAGCGAATTCATGATATTTCGAGTTCGGGCGATTCAGAACCCTATCTTGTCTGAGGATTTATCTCAAAATAATAGAGCCTCGGGGAGCTTAATTATGAACCGCGTACCTTGATCCGTCTACTAAATCCTCCAAGTCATTCCTTCTGAAATGTTTGTGAAAAAAGTTATGGCGAAAATGCCAAGGTGTCTCCCGGATGCTAGCAGTGAGCTCACCAAGGTGTCTCAGATGTAGCAGCGAAACCCCAAGACCTTGAGCTCTGATACCATATGTTAAGAACCAAATATCAATATAGCATAGAAAATCGTCAGAAAATGTACTCAACGCCTTGAAAAAGATATAATTTCAGATAATAATCCTCTTGGAGGGGGCAACCTCCTTTTACCCCACTTAAATGTTCAAGTACTAGATGATTCAAAAGGAAGATGTCTCCTTGGTATATATAGGAGACTAAGAGGTATAATTACAACTAATGGCCTAAAGCCGACATAAATAAAATAACATTACTAATATAATATGCCTTAATTAAGAGTTAATGAGCCAATATTAGAGCTTAACATACATAGCATAATTAGCAAATGCATGACAGTAAGCGTAAAACATTCATAAACATAACATTCAATAATGCATACATAGAGAATATTTGAACACCATGAGTCCGAATCAAAATCCCTTTTTTTATTAATACAGAACTTTTGTACATGGAATTCATCTATACACCTCTCATCTTCTTCTCTTCTATGCTCTATGCTCTCAATTGACATCCTCTCTCTTCTCGTTACAATACACAATGAGGGTGTCTATATCCCGTTTCCCTCTTTCATTCTAAACTGTCTATTCTACTCATTAATTTCTATCTACTTGCATTAACTATTATAAATGCCTTCTACCTACTAAGGACGAGAGCAAATCGCTCAAGGTCCTTTTCCATTATACAAGTGTGCCTCCACTTGATAACTTCATTAATGTTTCAATACATTTCAAAATTTGCGTTGGGTGCTTTTCGAACTGTCTTTTATCTCTGCGCTGGCTCGCTTGAGATGCTCCTGCATCATTGGTCAACCAATTTTCCCATTTTCCTTCCCTAATTTGTTGATTAAGTAGCATTTTGACTGGTGAGTGTGGAACATAAGAAATGACATGACTCGATAGAATGTGTGTTTTGAAATGCACCATTACTTTAACTAAAGATAGGGATTTGTTTTTCAATGTTTGAGTAATTTAGTTCATAATCATGTAAATTTTTACTCATGAAAGAAATTGGGAGTTCTTCATGCTTTTGGTTTCTCTGAGCGAGGATAGAGAAAATGGTTTCATATGAAGCGAATGAATACAATATGAACTCTTTATCAAAATTTGGACTAACAAGCATAGGGGAAGTAATAATGACTTGCTTAATTTCTCTAAACGCCTTTTGAACTTATGTTATCAATTCAAACTTTTGATCTTTCTTTAACAATTTATTTATTGGCTTGACAATGGTAGCATAATCAGGGACAAAACATCAAACAAAATTTATCTTTCCAAAGAAGGATTGCACTCCCTTTTTTTGGTTGGAGGGTTTGGATCATTTTTTCTTTGAACCTTTATGGATCAATGTATACTCCTTCCTTACTTACAACATGGCCTAACAACTTTCCTTATGTTATAGAAAACAAACCTTTTTTGGGATTCAATGGCATTCCATACATTCTTCATATTTCAAAAACCTGTATGAGATGTTTGATATGTATTTCTATCAATTTCAAATAAATTGTCATGTCATCTTGGTAATCAGACATAAATTTTCCAATGAAGTCTTTGAAAGAATGATCCATTGCTCTCTGGAATATTACACCTATTTTTTTTAATCCAAATGACATTCTAACATAAGCATAATTCCCCCACGATGTTACAAATTTTTTTTTGGGTGTATATTCTTCTACCACAAGGACTTGGTTATATCCTGAAAATGCATTTAGCATAGACATTAATGCATATCCTATGACTTGCTGAAGAAAAATTTCCAAATTAGGAAATGGGTAATTATCTTTTATGCTCACTCAATTGAGATCTCTAAAATCAACACAAAGGCATATCTCACTATTTTTCTTTCTTACTACAATAGGATTTTAAAGCCAATTCGAATGTCTAATAGGATAAATTATACCAACTTTCTTTAATTTCTCAATTTTTGTCTTCACTAGAGGATTTATCTTAGGATTTTCCATTCTCAAATTTTCTTGAAAGGTTTAACTCCCTCTTTGAAAGGTATGATATATGTTGAAATATATATTTCTTGTATTCCTTCAAATCATCATAATTCCATGCAAAGACATCTTGAAATTCTTTGAAAAGATAGGTATATTGATCATTCTCTTCGATAGTACAACAGGTACCCAAATTTATGTATTTTGGAGAATAAGGAGTGTTAATGTTAATATTTTTTGTTTCATGGACCTTCCTGATAGAGGGTTCTTCAAGTGGATTTGAAATTCTTGTTTGATCATCTCTTGTAAAAAGGGATTCCAAAATGACATAGTTTTTTGGAGAAAGTTTATGATTATGCTCATGGGTCTCCCTATGAGGATTTTGATCTTCTTGTGGATAATGAGAAATTATGGGATCATCATCAGTGAAATAATTTACAACATGCTCATCATTTTCAAAAACTTGCAAAATATTCTTGGTTATTTGGAATTGAAGGTCAGAAGATTGTCTTTACATGAAAAGTACCTTTCCCTTGAGAATATTATATGTTGAAAAGGGATGTGGAAACTCCTAATGAATATTCCCTTTGGTTTTTTCTCTGGGGGAAAAATATATATCGAAAGAGTTGAAGGAATCCATGAGTTCACAAACCCTTCTTGAATAATATTTCAATTTTTCCTTCTTGATCATGCATTTATTTATGATGTAATTGATAACAAATTATGAGTCTACAGTGACTACCAAGTTCTCAACTTTCATTTGAAGGGAAAGAATCATACCTTGAATTAACACTTCATATTCTTCCTCATTATTAGTACATTGAAACTTGAATCTGATTGCATGTGGGTACATAGCATATCCAGGGATTTTAAAAATGATTCCTACTCTGTTTCTAGATTTGGAACATACGACATCAAAGGAAATATTCCAGAAACATTGAAAATAATTATCTTCTTATTTTTTTGGAGTGATAAGTTGTTCTAGATAAAGAACAACATAGTTTCTAATCCCAACATCAATATATTTTTGCATTAACTCATTATCTTTCTGCATGAAGGATACATTTTTGTTACTTCTTTGGGAAATCTAACAATTGTTTCATCTATGTGAGGAGACATTGTAAAACTTCCATCATTCATTATGTAAACTCCAATTAATGAACATCAATATATTCCTAAAACAACTCCATAAGTTGGAGGTAAATCCACCGCTATAATGGTAAAAAACATCGTGATGTGAGGGGATGCAGTTATCAATGCTCAAAAATATCTAATCTCCCCGTAGGCTGGGACCTTTCTTGAATCTATAGCATACATTATTTCTCCAGTCTCATAGTGCTCCGTACATCCCATTTCGAATGCCTCAAAGACTAACAAGGGCGTGATTTTGTTGGTACCTTCAATATAAACCAAACAATTATGCAATACAACAACATGATTTTATATCGGTATATAAAATGGCGGGACTTTACCTTTTCGCTTGACTGATGAAATTTTTTGTTGTTGTGTATAATTTATAACTACAACTTCCATTCTTGTAGCTAAGTCATCAGGTATCTTAAACACGTTTTCCCTTTGTTTTGGTATCTTCACCACTTCCATAAAAGGTAAAGCAATTCTAAGTTTAGATAAATCATCAATCACATTATAATTCATTAGGTAAAGCATGATTTGCTTTTGTATTTTATTTTTTTTGGCTTCTTTTGTCTTAAATTTGTTCACTTGAGCTCTTGTTTGAACAACATTTTCTTGGGATATGTCAAGATATTCTTGTTCGTCAAAAATGTAGAAGGATGATGTTCCTTCATCCATTTCTACTTCCAAAATTTATTCTTGAATGATGTCCATATCTTGATCATTATTATCGAAACTTACTTCATCCATAATTTCTTCTAAGACCACTACATTTATATTGTTCACTCTCAGGGATCTTGGTCTATGCTATTCATTTCTGTCATTTCTATCATTTCTATTTATTTTCTTTTGGATAGGGATTCTTGTATTTTGATTTAATGGGGAAAAGTTTTCTCCCCTTTTTAACTGAGTAATTTCATTTTGCATCTTCCTAATGGTTTTGTTCATTTGAGCAATCTCTATTTTTGGTTTTTTCTCTTGGGTAGAATTTGGATCATGTATGAAGTTAGGGGGAACTCCTTGAAGGATTCCTCCATTTATTCCTCTATTCTAAACATTCCTTTAAGTGGATGGCCCTTGAATTGATATAGAAAGGGTGATCATATGCCTTTGTACTCTTCCAAGAATTGTTTCACGGTCAGAATTAGTCTCCAACATGAATTCTTCCATCTTTGTGGATTTATGTATGGCTTCGTGCAAATCGTTTATTTTTTCATATCTAATTTCATAGTTTACATTCGCATACATCACATTATTATAGCATCCAAATATGATGGGATCATTTGGTCATTGATATTAAGGATTTTCATTCAAAGTCTTGAAAAATATTAGATTGAAATATCTTATTCTTTCCCTCTTTTTATGGAGGATTTGCGTAAATTGTGCAAGAAATGTATGATATGTGGCATTAGGTGTATACATAGTCATAAAATAACATTCGAGATCATAAAATGATACAATTTATTGCACAAGGAGAGAAAGGTACCACTCGTACGTTGATCCTATCAGAGTATGTAAAAATACTCTAACCATCACGTCATCGTGTTCTATCAGATGTATATCACAAACAAATAGGAATTTATCCATGTGTCTTTTGGGATCCGTAACTCTATCTTCTGAAAAGAATGCCAATACTCCGTGTGGGAGTGTTGATAAAGGATGTTGTTCTCCTTGTACATTGAGAGTATTACTTCTATCCCTTTGTATTGGGATTCATTGTCTCTCATTTCTTTGTTGATTCTTAGGAATTTCATTTATTTCTTCTCTACCACCCATGATTAGGGCTCGTACTATTTCTAATTAAGAATTTTCACCAATTTCAAAGATTTGAAGTTTTTTACTCTTTCCTCTTGTTAGTGAACCCTTATAATATTCCATTTTTTCTTAGTTTCTAGCTCATCTCCTTTGTCTCAATGATATTTCTATTTCTTTTTCTCGAGAAAGGGATTCCCACGATATTTCGATCTTTGCTCGGATTCATGTTGTTTTTATTGCAAAGTTGTACAATTGATGAAAGACACTTTCTTGATTTCGAAGACCAAATTTTAAATTCGGTTGGTTAGGGTGAGGTTGAGTCATTAAGGACCTGTTCTAGAAAACCATCCTTTTGTTTTCCCCAGTATGGTTGTCAAAAATGTTGATTTAAAAGACTATTTACGATCTTAAGTTCAACCTCATGAGGATGAAATCCTCTTGCATGTTTTAATAGGTGGCACTCCTTTGTTTCAAAATTGTATGCAAAAATATAAACAAAGCCTGAGAAGGACTAGGATTATTAAAAATAAATATTCACATTCAAAGGAATACCTGATATTTGGACTAGGTATCTTTTAAAAGAGATTATATACAATATATTATAGAGTTCATAAATGAAATGAATAAGATAGTAACTAAACTGACTTTTCCATCACAACATTCAACGGGACAGGGAACAATATCCAAAGATAGGAGACAATAAAATATGGGATGCATATGGCAGAGAACTTTAAAACATCATTTCATTGAGCACCAAAAATATTATGATAGATATACATTCGAAATATCAAGCTTAAATCAGATTTTTTGAGATTACAATAATTTAGTATCCCAAAATAGTTCTATGGGAACCTAAAAAAATAATACAAGTCTTTAATTACAAAGTAATTTTTTGTGTTTTCTCTTCAAATACGACTGGGATGGGCCTCCCATGGACCATGAAATGAAAAAACCTCGAAGCCATAATAAAAAAAATCAAGGATCATCCTGGGTTTCACAGATTACTGAGAAATGGAAGGCAGTATGACAAATGATTGTAGAAGAAATAGACTAAAGGGAGTAACAAAGTTTTTGTCTGACTCATTGTGATGTAAAGTTTTTGTAACCCTTCATTTTCTTGGATTTGCCTCTTTTTTATATTCTTTTTGTGGTTGATGTGGCATAACCGCTACAACCATTTCTTGTTATTCTTGTTAAGTGATTTTGATTAATGATTTTCTTAACCATTCTTCAATATATTCCCTCAAGGGGGACACTGTGATATTATGCCTTGTCTTACTCTCAAATAATTCATTCTCCAATTCTCTCAAATCCATACCCAATTGATGCAACATGTCATCCACTTCATCATTTCTATTAATATAACTGACTAGCCATATTTCAATTTCTTCAAGAACTCTATTGTTTCAGTAAACTCATTTTCCCAAGAAACTTTTAATGAATTAAGTTTTTCTATTAATGTTTCCTTTGATGAGATAATTGTATCCATTAATAGATTAGGGCCATCAAGTTCTTTCATGAGATCAACAAGATTAAATAATAAATCACCTCTTTTATATTTTAAAACATCTAATTCACTTATGATTTCACTCAATTTTTTTATCCTCCTCAACCAACATGCATTGTTATGTTTCATCCAAGTACTTGAAGGAAGTTTATTCTCTCTTCTATGGGCATCACTTAGGATTGAAACTCTGGCTGAGAATGTAACCACAACGTCCTTGCAGAATACTTCATCGTTATCCAGATCTTTTTATATATATTCTTTAAAATTTGTATTTCTTGTTCAAAATATAGCAGTACTCTAAGAAAGATCCCAAATTTCTTGAATCAATTCTATCATTTTTTGTATTGCATTTCTGACATATTTTCTTATTGCTTGTAACAAGCTTGATGAAACTTTACATTTATTGTTTCTTTTAGGGATGTCTTCTAGAAAAAGGGTTGGTTGAATTGTATCTAGGGGATATTGAAATAAAGGTCCTCGCATAAAGGTTGCTTCTAATTATTTTATTTTTTGTTTCAATTCTAAATTTTCTCTTTCAACAGTTTCAACAAGCTTAAAGAATAAATCACCAATTTTATTTTTTAAAACATCTAATTCATTTATCATTTCACTCAATTTTTTAATCCTCCTCAAACAACATGCATTGTTTTGTTTCATCCAACTACTTGAAGGAATTTTCTTCTCTCTTCTATGGGAATCACTTAGGATTGAAACTTTGGTTGAGAATGTACCCACAACGTCCTTGTAGAATACTTCATCATTATCCAAATATTTTTATATATATTCTTTAAAATTTGTATTTCTTGTTGAAAATATAACAGTACTCTAAGCAATATCCCAAATTTCTTGAATCAATTCTATCATTTTTCGTATTGCATTTCTGACATATTTTCTTATTGCTTGTAGCAAGCTTGATGAACCTTTACATTTATTGTTTCTTTTAGGGATGTCTTCTAGAAAAAGTGTTGGTTGAATTGTATCTAGGGGATATTGAAATAAAGGTCCTGACATAAAGGTTTCTTCTAATTATTTTATTTTTTGTTTCAATTCTAAATTTTCTCTTTCCACAGTTTCAACAGACTGCTTCAAAGTTTCTCCAGTTGCACCGTGGAATTGTGCAATTTTCGATGGTGAAACTCCATCAAAGTCAATTACTGATTTCCATTTTTTCAATGACATTTTTGTAGTATTAACTTTTTCAAGTAAGAATTTTTATGACACTCAATTGTAGGCCATATGGTGCAAAGCTATAGATTCTTCCTCGAAAATTTCTAGTTCTTGGGAGATTAGGGCTTTAGTGATTTCCCTGGTTTTCAATAGTCTTTGCTCAAACCAATTGGGTTCTTCAATAAGTTCATCGATGTCCATAGCTTTTGGGATTTCTTAGGTTTCAGGTATGCTTAATCGTGTTTTCTTTGAATTTCTTTCTCTCTTGACAAAAGTATACACAGTATGGAATTTTTCAACATTTTATCTAGGTGGGTCCTTATCACTATCATCATATGATCCTCCAACTCATGTTTTTCTCATTTCAATACTACCAGTCCTATATTTTGTTCTCGATGGAATACACTTCTGGGAAACACTTGGTGAACTAGGGTTTTTGTCTGCTACTTCTCTACCATGTCATCGATAACCTTCATTGGTACTGATCAATTCTTCTATATTATTTAAATCTTGGTCAGCCAAAATCTCAGGGAGATCTAAATTATGTTTTCCTCCTTATTTAAATTTCTCAATTTTGGTGAAATATAAAGAATAGATAATAGATGCTATATGTGAAACGAGCATGTCATTCAAGTGAAAACCATCAACAAGTTTGGCTTCTTTTAATATGAGTTGGTTAAGATGATCTATAAGTTCATTGAGATGGGTTATGTGCTTTACAATGAATTCTCCAATTTTCCACGATAGGGTTATGAACTGATTTGTTCTCTTCTCGTGGAAGAAGTGGGCCCATGTTTTATACTTCCTGCACAGTTCCTCATCAAAAAGATTTATGACACATAAAATGGGAGAAGGAAAGGATTTTATTCACCCCCAAACAACCTGATAACACTATAATTCTCAAAATTCTCAAACACCCCGTTCCCCACAAGAAAGATGGCAGCTTCAAGAGATAATATTGATGTACTAGGGACAATTTTTTTTTTTAACTCTTAAATGAAATTATTGTGAGCTAGGTAAATGTTATATTGAGCTTTGTGTTTATACAAGGCTGAATACCATGCGTAAACTAGTTCCATCTTGAAATCAATGTTTCTTTCCCTTAGCAAGTCCTCAAATACATGATAGTAATTAATGGAAAAAATGAGGTAAGATGTCATATAGAATTTTCAAGTATTTTTCAAACTACTTAAATGAAAATAACCTTCACTCAAAACAATGTGGCCCCATTCTATAATGATTTTCTCATGTAAATAAAAATGTAGGGAATATATAATATTTCTTGGAATAGATATAGTATATTCCAAACAACCAATATGGGAAAATAACTAGGAAAATTATTTGTATGGGTGTTTTAATGAATTTACCTCAATCTTGGAGACACTATGGTTATTCCCTGAGTCAACCAAATAATTGATAAGAAACTTTTCTCTTACCTTATGTTGTTTCATAAATTCATTAGCCTCTTTGCCTTTAAATCACATAGTGGATGTAGGAAGTCATAACATTCCGGAAAACACTAAAGGAGCTAAAGAAATAAGTTGTTTTCCTTGAGGTTGAATTATTCTTTTTTCCAGGTTGAACTGATCTACACACCATTGAACAAGATCTTTCAATCTTGTTACTTCTAGAACACAACCATCTAGTGTTATGCATGAAGTCCAAATTAAGTTTGTCTTTTTCTTAGCTAGAGAAATATCCTAGTAATAGTTGTATTCCCTCGATCATTCAAACTCTTGATTCTCAATCCCATGTATGATTAGCGTATTCCCACAATACAACTCATTTTCTTACTTGACATTTTTTCTCTCTTTTGGCTTTAGCAATAGGTGGTGCTACTGTCAATATTTACAGCTTGGAATATTATCTTTTATTTAATTTCAACACATATTGTCTTGATGATTTAATCAATATAAATATTTCTTTGAATTTTTCAACCTACATGATGAGATTTAAATTTATTTCAAAGTTTATGGGTCTTTTGCGAATTTAATAACAATATTATGCTCACACAAGTGACAATTGATGTGGTAGGGGGAATAAATGTGATAGGAAGTGGTGATGTAATGTTGTAGCGGATGAAAAGTGGTAAGTATGGAAGTGCAATGTGAGGGTTGGAAAGTGAATTATGTAATACATGGTACTATGAACCTTCAATACTAAAGACACGAAGAAAGGTAAGGACTCGTGCACTCAAAAAAGAAATTTGACTTAGTATAGGAGATGGTTATTTTGGTTATTTTGTGGATTGTAGATGCAAGAGATGAACTTTATAGATCATGTAAATGTAGGTTGGTAGGTATGCAAACCCAGAGACTCGATAAAAAGTTAACTGGGATGGTTAGTCGTCCCACATCTGCAACTCAAGAAAAATGGTTAAGTATGGAAGGGTGAAAAGTTTCTTTTTTGGGGAACATGAAAGTAAGAGGTGAAAAATTTAGGTAGCACGATTGTGGACCTATGGACCTAAGGGAATGTGGGTCAGGGACTTGTTATATATAATGAATCGTTCACCAAATTATAAAATCTTGTTTAATATTCCACTAAATTATCAAACCTTGTAAAGACTTGGTCATTCCTTCAATTAATTATAAAACATTTTGATGTTTTGGTTAATGTTTTAATAAAATATAAAACCCCATTTCCATGATGACTTTCAACTAGATTGGAAATCCCATGGAAATCACATCAAGGTCTTTAAAATTTTGTCCCTCTTTCATATAACCCTTCCACCTTTAGTCTCCTTATCATACTACCCTTCCATATAGGGATCTACTACAAGTAGCAATAGGTCATCCTTAATACTAAATATATACTTAAAAAACTATGTTATATAATATTTTATTGAGGGCATTATGACTTTGCACCTCGCATATAGCATAAAGGCCATTTGAGGAAACTGTTTTCATTAAATTGCAATATATTAATTTTTCATGTGTGTAAAAATAACCATAATTCACCCCTTCTCTATCCAACACTCCAAACATAGGGGGTTTCATTTGTTAGGGTTCTTACCATATACTCTTACAAATCCCTTTGTCAATTTTCGCCCTATTTCACCACAAAGTTCCTTTATGTGTTGGTATTGACCTCCACTTCTCTCAAGCTTAGGGGAAATTAATGTCTATTGTTTGACTTATCCACTTCTCTCAAGATTAGGTAATATGAATTTTTACTGTCCCACTTTTGTTATGTTTTTTCTTCATTACTAATTCATAAATTATGAATGGACTCTTTAAGTATATTATAGGATGTTCTAAATTGGAGGGTACACATTTTTTTCCATTAATCACTTCAAAAG
>SNQJ01S0008967.1:243625-256359 GCA_010110895.2 Picea sitchensis
CATGGTCTTTCATTTCACCTCATGGATCCATAGTGTATTATATTGATGTCCATGCTTTTTTTCTCTTCTAATCATGGGTATTCCAACCTTCGGGATGATAATTATATTTTTGGTTGATGATTGATTCTAGGTACTCATTGGTTCTGTGATATCTCCACTCCTTCCTTATGCTTCCTCATGTTTAAGAATATTATAATGTCTTTAAGACATTGATTCCTCTTATGAACTCACACATTAGGGTGCATCTGTTATAACTCTATTTTCCACCCTTGAGACACATGTAGGACTTACTAATGATGCCATCCTAAGACACAACCTTATACCTTGTATTTCTTATATTTTGAGGGATTTTGTGCCTTGCATTCTTAGAAAGGTGTGGCCAGTCACATGTTTCACCACTTGTAAGGCACAACTGGTTGATAGTTGCACTACTTTTAGCCTGCGGCCAGCCTTGTCACCTTATGGATTTCATTTATCAGGAGATAAATGCTAGGTGAGTTTTCTATATCACATGGGAAGCTTGAGAACTCATAACAGACTTAGAGTTCACTAAGTTCTAGAGATCTAGAAGCATCCCTTAGGCCTTCTCCATCAATATATATATATATATATATATATATATATATTAGGAAGGTATTGTAATGGTGGAAGGGAGGAAGAATAAATGAGTATACTTATGCTGTAGAGTTTTATAGTTATTCAAAAATCCTTTATCCTTCATATTTAAGTTATTCTTTCTTATGTGAGGTCCAAGGACAATTTGGAGCAAGGAACTAGGAGAGGCCTCAATCAAGACTGTAGGTAAAAATTGATTGATGCATCATTTTATCCATTTATTAATATAGATTTGCATGGTTTTCCCCTTTCATTGTTGGTGTATTGAATTATGCACAATGATAAATGGTAGATATAATATTCCTTGAGTAGATGATATTAGATCTAGCATAGATTTGGCATCCTCGGTGATTGAAGTTTTGAGATTGGTATGTGTTGTTCTCTTGTGTGTAGGAAGTAGTTTGCAGGTACTAGAATATTATTTATGGAGCTGCATCATCCAAGAATATGTATGGAAAACCACCAAGAATTAGGTTTGAACAATTCTATCTCCTCCTCATAGCGTAGGATAAAATCTAGTAGATCTAGTGGAATACGTTTTTGTTATCTATCATATAGTCTATCTCGGATCACAGGAAGATCTATGCGAGTGCTCACTTGTCGGTGGGGGAATTTATCCATAACACATATACATGTATGTACATTTCCATTTTATGGAAAACCATACAGCATCCATCAATAAAACCACTATGATGTATTTAATCATTGATTGCCACATTTCTATTAAGAAACAAACACTTAAGAATTATCATAAGAGTGGGGATTTCAAATTCATTGACTCAACCCAATCTATCTTGTCTGGTGATTTTGAAGGTCCACTTGTAGTTAATAAAATGAATGATAGGTTAATGTTGATAAAAATAGAACTCCATGTTTCTATAATCCCTAGCTAACTTTGTATATGATTTTTGAAAATATTTCCATATGGGTTCTAAAATTGATTGAAAAGGTGATGTGAATGCAAGTCTATTAATATATTGTAGTAGTTTAGAATGAGTAAGGTTTTTCCAATATATACAATTACTATATTCCTTATCCTATATGTCTCCCCATTTGTGAAAACATTTCCATTCCATTTATTTCTTGGTGAAATAAGCAATGAAACTAAATTTCTCCTTCTCCACCAATAAATTCCAAATTGAACATGCACTAAAATCCTATTATTTTCAATAATATTTGAAGTCCTACTGAAATTTTGTAGATTCTACCTACCAAGCTTGTTGTATGCTTTTGAGAATACCGAATTTACAAGTTTTAAAATATTTGGTGGTGCCAACTATGTCATACATTCAAAAGGGGATTTCCTTCATAATTATATCTATAGCCTTATAAATGTAGTGGTAAACAAATATTTGTGATCATGGCTCGAACAACTCATTAGTAGAAAAAAGTGTTCCTTTCGTAAATATATAACTAGTACATTTAGGGTTGAAATTTGACATTCGAACTAAAATTTGATTAATAAAATCCTTTTTAATGTCAAAATTTAGTAAAAAGTGTGAAATAAATGCATTTATAAAAAGAATTTCATGATATACATCGATTAAGCAGCATGCATAATTTAATGTCAATTACGTGATATTATCAATGTCTCTTAAGTTAAATTTCTAATGTCTCTTAAGCAATGTCATTGACATCTCTTAAGTAGCATTACTGAAATATCTTAAGTGATGCCAATTTTATTCAAGGTCATTCCTGGAAATTAGAAAAATGTTGTCAAACAAACATCAAATAAGTGACAGCTTGTGATTTTTTAATTCTTAATGACGATTATTCAATAATTTTTAGTGTCTACTAATGAATTTTATTTTTACTGCATCATTGAAAAAATGGTTAGCAAAAGAAAACAACCCAGTTTTGGTGAAGACTTCACAGAATGTGAAATTTTTTATAGGTAAAATTTTGTACCCATTACCAAAATTTTCTTTAGTGGGAATTGTTAATAGACTTAATATGAATTATGTATTGGGGAATTCTTTAAATGTAATATTATTGTACTAATTAATGGGTTGAATATTTTCTTGAAATATAAAACAATGTCAAATAACCCTAACTTGGGAACTGATGCATTTGACCAATTGAATTATATAGAGTCTCTTATCAATGAAGCATTGGATCTCACCCCAGATGTTGATCTTTATGAATGCAATTCTTTTGCACAAATTGGGAATCATGACAATCCATCTCAGAATCATCCTAAACTTCTTGATATTTCTAATGGAAAATGTTATTTCCCTTGCATGCAATGTAAGGACATGATAAAAAGAAGAATTAATAGGTAAATGTTGGGGAATAGGGTGGAACACAATATGAAACAGAGGACACAATACTGTAGATAATCGAAGAGGATTAAAAAATTTAAAAGGGTGGTGTCTAAAGACATTGTTACAACACTTACACAGAGTGCATTATGATCAAAACATCGCAGTGCATGTTGCACATATTTATCTGCATGAATTATTGCACAATATCAAATTACATTATTGACAATGACCGAAGGGGTCTCCTTATATCCTTAAGATCTAAATGATTTCCATAGAATCTGGAAGATCTTGTCCACTTGTAATTGTTAGTAATTAGAGTTGACTCCGCAAAATCCAGTCTATCGATTCGACTCGACAAGACTCAACCTAGTTTCCTATGTGTCCAACTCATACTCGATTGTTGGGCTAGTCGATCCTCCTCCCGATTATATTTTATTATCGGTCGAATTTCTGACCGAAAGGAACATTGACTGCTTGGTCGACTGATGTGGTGTGTCAATTTATCACCCGACTAAATATATCCATATGTAGGTTGACGACTTGATCGAATGAACTCGAGAGATGTGTGATGGACCATCGATTATTGATATTCCAACACCCCCCCCATCAACACACAACTCTAGAGATTCAGGAGGTGAAATTACATCACTAGAACACCCCCCCATAATTGCAGCTTCCTAAATCCCAATCATCGTGCAAAACTTGATAAATTTGGCCTCAGCTAAAGGTTTGGTGAATACATTAACAACTTGATCTTCTAGTCTGAAATATTCAAGAGAGATAATTTTCTCATGAACAAGTTGTCTCAAGTAGTGACCATGGAGCTCAACATGCTTCATCTTACTGTGAGAAACATGATTTTCAACAAATTGTATGGAACTTTAGTTATCATAGTATATTGTAGTCGATGACTGCGTAGGAAGGTCAAGCTCTCCCATAAAATGGTGAATCCTTCTTATATGATGCCATGATATTTTACTTCTATAGTCAACAAGGAGACTACCTTATGTTTCTTGCGTGACCGAACCAAAGGTCCAGGGCTATAGTGAAAAACATATCTAGAAGTGGACTTATGATCATCATCTTCCCCATCCCAGTCGGAGTCAGTGTATTTGACTAGTGAATCTGAACTATGACAATACTTGATACCAAAATGAGTGGTACCTTTCAAATAGGGAACAATTTGTTTGACTACTTTCTAGTGGCTTCCTTTGGGGTCCTGCATGAACTGAGAAACCATACTAAAAGAAAATTAAATTCCAGGTCAACTACTTTTAAGATAAATAATATTGTCGACCAATTGTCGATAAAGTGTAGCATCGACAATGGGTGTTTGACAGTTTTTAGTAAGATTCACTCCATACTGAAAAGGAGTGGAAAAAGGATTGCACTCATCCATATTAAAATGTGTCAAGATATCCATCACATATTTACACTAAGAAATGAAGAATCCATCACAAAGTGGTAATACTTGAATACCCAAAAAATAATGCAGAGTCACAAGATCTATCATATCAAAGGAGTTAGCAAGTTGATTCTTCAATCTAAAGATGAGAACATTATTATTGTTAGTAATGACTAAATCATCAACATATACAACAACAATGAGGGTGTCTCCATTGGAGTGGAGAACATACGGGCTATGATCAAATTCACACCATTTGAAACCAAGTCAAATAAATATGTTATTGTTCTTAGTATACCGGGCTCAGGGATCTTTCTTCAAACCATAAAGAGACTTCTTGATTCGACAAACTAGATTCAAATAGGTCACCAAACTAGGTGGTTGTTCCATGTAAATTTCTTCAAATAGGCCTACATGAATAAAAACACTCTTCACATCCATCTGATGGATTTTCCATAAAAAATGAGTAGCAAGGGAAAGAATCAATTGAACAGAGTTCATATTTTCAATGGGGGGAAAGGTTTCAGTGTATTCGATGCCTTATTTTTTAGAAACTCCCTTTGTGATGAGGCACAATTTATGTCACTCAAAACACCTTCAGAGGTAAATTTGGTCCTATAGATCCATCAACACTTCACAATGTTCTTTCCTTGCAGTCAAGGAACCAAGTCCCAAGTGTGATTCTTTGACAAAGAATCAATTTCAGTCTTCATGGACTGCTCCCATTCAGGTCTTCCTTCAACATATGAGTAGGTAAAAAGGTATAAAGTTGCAAGAACATGAGTCATCAATAAAATGTTGGCATGTTTATTTTGACTTCATGTTTGACATCCACGGGAGGCATATCTAAAAACATCTCCAACAAATTCAATTGTATTTGCGACCCATCAGGGTAGACAAGAAATAGGTGAAACATAGTTCACTTCATCAGGTCGATCATATGTTGGAGGGTCTTCAGTAAGAAAACCAGTCGAAATGGAGGAAAACAAACTAGTTGACTCAGAGGTTTACAGTCTAGTTGAGATAGAGAGAAAATAAAACTGACCAGTCGAAGGATTGAAGAGTGGAACATGAGTACCAATGTTAGAGAAAGAACAAAAAGGATCATCTTGTAGCAATAGAGAATAGGAATTTAACAAAATACTTCTTATAAAATATAACATTGCGTTTGAGAATTATCTGCCATTTGATAGGATCAAACAATCTATAGGATTTTGACTCTCCATACTATCCCATCATGATGCAGGCATGACTCTTTACATCCAAATTATTTTTGCAATCATTGGGAATGTGATCAAGGAAACACATCCAAATACATGGAGGTGGCTAACTGAAGGCGTCTTCTCATCCCATAATTTGACTAGATTCATGGAAGGAACAACTCGAGTCAAGATGTGATTGAGAAGATAATTTACACAATATATCGCTTCATCCCAGAAGGAGGAGGTAGGTCATTATCCTGCAAAATACATCTATCCATTTTGACTAATGTCTGATTATTATGTTCTACAAATCCATTATGCTGGGGTGTGTGAGGAATCAACCACTTCCAGTCAATACTAGATAGAAGAAGGTATTCTTCAAAGATTCGATTGACATAGTCACCACCGTTTTCTGATCTCAAGAAGTTGATGATTAAACCACATTAATTTTCATAAAAGGCCTGAAAATACTTGAACTTTTCAAAGGAAAGGTTCTTATTATTCAAAATAAAGACCCATGTTAAATGAGAAAAATAAACAATGAAAGTCAAAATGTACCTTGCACCTGCCAGTGAAGGTAGATTGATGCGGCAGGCATCACTATGAACCAATTCTAGTAGGTTATGTGGTTGCCATGATTTTCCAGAGTCGAATGGTTCTTGATGATGATCCCCAAGCACACATCCCTTACAAACTCCTTTAGGGGTAAATACCGTAAACAAACCAACAACCATGTTCTTAGTTTCTAGTGTCTGTAAACTTCAGAAATTTATATGTTCGAGTCGTTCATGCCAAATTCGACTTCTCTCATCAGTGTGAGAAACAAGTGTAGTTGGTTGAGTTTTAGGTCAAGTCATATCAAATAACTTGTACAAAATTTCCATCGGGTCAAGAATCCCACCAACAACGATCGAATTTCCTTTCTTCAAATCACGAACATAGAATCGATCTAGATAAAATTCCAAAATCTTACATGTCTGTGTTAACTGACCAACATACAAAAAATTGGCATTGAGATTTGGTACATGATAGACATCAACAATATTCCCATGTCGACAAGATACATCACCCTGACCAACAACATCCAAAGAAAAATAATCAACAACATAGATATTACTCTCCTCAACTTTATTCAATCTCATGAATAAAGTGGCATCCATGGCCATATGATGAGGGCACCTAGAATCGACAAACTGTTCATTCTGCATAGTATGAGACATCATGTCCTGAGAAGTCTTGACTTGGAAGGTGAAATTATCTGCAGGCCAACGAACAACATGAATGTTTCTTTTAAGGCGTTTAAACTTATTCTATAAATCATCTCGCTTCTTATAAAAAAAAATCTTGACATGTCCATCCTTTCCACAATCCTGACATGTCTTCTTCTTTCAACTTCATTGTGGTTGTCTCCAGGGTCCTTCTTTATGGTGTGTAATTTTATGTGCATAGACATCATACTGCACTTTATTCCTAGAATTCATCTTTCTCTTTCCCTTGGGAAAGTGGGCCTAGTATTTACCACCAATATTACCTTCTCAAATAAATCTATGATGATCGGTAATTAAAAGACCACAGAAAGTTTCAAAGGTATAATATTTACCGTCTTCTTTACATTTTTTCCACTTTGTTTGTAAAGTCAACACAAACAGTATGTATGGTGTTCTCAAATTCATTAGGACTATCTCTATGAGTTTCCCATACTTCTTCAGATAGTTCTCTCCACATTCTCCAAATTTCAACTAGATTTCCTTGACGCATGGAAAATAGTCCTATATTCTCTTAAAGGAATAAGGATCGAGAGAGATCAATGCTTTCTCCAATTGCATTATGTAGCTCTCATCGAATCCATCAAACAAGGTCTTTAACTTCTTACAGACTTGACAATGATAGTCAATTCCACTGAGGTGAAAAAGAATCTCCCAAAAGATGTAAGTCGTGATGACGCCCATAGCCTCATCCTTCTTTCCATCAACAAAAAACTTGGCCTGATCATTTGTTGGATATGGAATCATCACCTTAGTATATTTCCAAAGTCCTTTACTCTTCAGTAGGGTTTCCATATCTATCTCCCATACTGCATAATTTGATCCATTCAAAACAATAGGATCAATCTTCAAATCCATATTTGATATCTTTATAGACTGGTTTTTTCAAAGTTCCAATCAACGAACCACCATCCCAAAGTCAATCACACAACATATATGACTAGATAAGGTTTGTGGATAACATGTCAAGGTTTTCAAACCATTTTCTCTAATAACATGTTGGGGAATAGGGTGGAACATGATATGAAATAGAGGAGAAATTACTATAGATAATCAAAGGGCAGTAAAAAATTCAAAATGGTGGTGTCTAAAGAAACTGTTACAACACTTATGTAGAGCAGACTATGATCGGAACATCATAGTTCATGTTGCACATATTTATTTGCATGATATTTTACACAATATCAAATTACATGATTGGCATTGACCCAAGGGGTCTCTTTTTATAGCCTCAAGATCTAACTGATTTCCATAGAATCTAGAAGATCTTGTCCACATGCAACCATCGATAGTTAGAATTGACTTTCAAAAATCCACTCTATCAACTCAACTCGATAGGGCTTGACCTCACCACCTAAGTGTCCAACTTGTAGTCGAATGTTGGGATTATTGATCCAACTTCTTGTCAAATTTCTGATCGACAGGCACATTGACTACTTGACCGACTGATGTGGTGTGTTGGTTGATCGCTCGATCAACTATATCCAAATGTAGGTTGACCTCTCGACTGAATCAACCAAGGAGACGTGTGATGAACCATCAGTGCTTGATGTTCCAACAATAAATAGCTAGGAAACATTGCTTAGAGCATGGGCACATGGAAGGAGGGAAAAATATCACCTCATGGTAAGATAGAGAAAATATGTTTTTTGTGATTTTTCAGTAGTTTTAATATTTAAATATTTCGATACTAATTAAAACTATTTGTTTGTAACAAAGAGAAGAGTGTTAATTACTGGAATCGTATATGCTATAATTCATAGTAGAGATGGTGAGCATGATGGCATTGAAGCACCTATGGCTAAGATCTATGATAATATTCATGATGTACCTTTAATTGATTAGGAACAAAAGCCTTTATATAAAGAGTCAAAGAAAAGTCTCCTCTTTGTTGTTTTGTTGTTGATCAACTTGAACGTATTTAGTGGTATTTCAAACACATTCATGACAAATATATTAAGGTATGCAATATTTTTTTATACATAACTATAAATTTTTGTCTTTTTTTTTTCTATTATAATATATAGGCCCTTAATGTATACTATTTAGTATATTAATTTATTTTCTATTATAGATTGTTAGGTGATATTCTCATACAACCATCCAATAATTTATCTTGCACATATTGAGATTTGTGTGTTGTGATGAAATATATAGGATTGAACTATAATATAATTTATTCATGTCCTAATGATCATATTATATATTATGGACAACATGAATAAAACAATGAGTGTTTGTTGGTCCTTGACCAAGTTTTGAGGAACACTTGGTCATATTTGACCATTTTTGGGACTTCGACAGCTTGTCCAAGATGGAGYGCAACACGAAGCAAAAATCATGGAAGCTAGACCTCTTTTTKGGTCCTTTTAGTGTTTGGGGTTAATGTAATGGGGAAGGGATGTCGGCCCGTGGGTTCACCCATGYGTAGGCCCACTTTTGTAATGTATAAWTAGATAGGCAATGTAAGAAGTAGTAGAAGTTGTTTCTTAGTGCACTTGGTGATTGCTTAGTGYAAGTTGGCTAAAGTGYTAAGAGTTGGATTTGTGTGATCACGTATTGTAAGGCTTTGTGCATTTTGTGTAAGACTTGTAGCGYTGAGTGCAAGTCCCTGTGAGAAACTGTAGAAGGCTTTATGTTGTAAGGAAAGGAAGAAGGATCTAGCGAGTTGCGCAGATATTTTGTCCTGTGCGCAGTAGGGTTCGGAGGCTTTATGCTGTAACCAATTGAAGACATTAATAAAGAAGAAGACTTTGTGGACGTAGCCCCAAGGTGGGGGTGAACCACGGTAAATCTATGTGTTGTTCTCTGTGCCTCGACTTGATGTTCTTGTCTCTTCCTTTGCTAAGTGCTTTGATGTGTTTAGATAGATATATTTATGCTTTGTGCTTATGAGATATGAATGAATGTTAGCTCTGATATGTATGAATATGCTTAGTGTTGATCTATAGGATCTGATTTGTTTTACTATTACTAAGTGATGAAAGATATTAGATCTAAGTAAATGTTGCAATGCTCTATGTTATCTGCAAAGTATAATAAGACTGATTATTGATGAAGATTAACTGCTAAGTGTTATGTTAAGTGTTAGAATCATAGGTCTGTGTGCCAGCTAAGATTGCATACATCTAATTCCTACAACCACCCCTGCCTCTACCTTGGGTGAGACTTCATCTGCTTCACAGGTGTTTCCAAAAGGGCCAGTAGTTAGGGTTTTGTTGGTGCGTTGTTGTAGCATTGAACCCTGGATTTTCCCCTGTGCCAACAAATGGTTTCGTTGCCGGGATATGAAACTGTGATTGTTGGGAACTGAGTAGAAGAATCTTTGTGCAAAGATTCATCCTGAAATTGTAAAATCTATGTGCATGAATCTATGCCCTAGTGCGCAGTGATCCACTTGATCTAAAAAGATTTGTGTTGAAGAGGGAAGGACAGATCTGAAGGAAAAAAGTTAGATCTATAAGAAAAGAATTTGATACTGAAGAAAAGAAGTAAGATCTATAAGCTCTATGCTCGGATAAAGGTAAAAATAGTTAAAAGTTATTAGATACGGAAGCTTTGTGCCCTGTAGAAGTAAAAGAGGTGATTTTTTTTTTTCTAAAGTATGGATTTAGGTATTCTTGATAGATTTTGTCCTATACTAAAAACTAGGGCATTGTTAGATGAAGGAATTTTTGATATGAACAAATCTGATAAGGATAATGATAGATATGTTATACCTATGCATAGAAAGAATTTTTGGACTAACCAATGGATGCAGGATCCTAGAAAGAAATTTTTGTAGGTTTTCCATTATGATCATAGTGTGTACTATAGGAAAAGTTGGGGATCATTGAAGAGAAAGAGAGGATTAACTCCTTGTCACAGTTGCAGAAGACCAGGACATATTTCTAAGGAATTCCCTGGGAGAAACCCTAGTTGCCTATATTGTAAGGCTATGGACCATGAAGTATTGGATTGCCCTAGAATGATTGCTAGACTTGAAAAGATGAATAGGGAGCAAGAAAACCATGAAGGAGATCAAGAGACTAAGATTATAGAAGAACCCCAAAAAGAATCAGAGATTATGTTGCTGAAAATAAAAGAAACCCTGGATGAGCATAAAGATGTCACTTTGTCAGAGATCTTCAAAGAAAAGGAGAAAATCGAAGTAAGAATAGGAGACTTCAACATTGACTGTGCTCTGGATGAGGGAACACAGATGAACATTATGACAGAAAGTACTTGGGAAACCCTAGGAAGGCTTGCTATGGCTCCTTCACTAGGAAAAATAGGATTGTTTAAAGGAAAAATGGTAACCCTATGTGGCAGGATTACCCAGATAGTTATGAGTACCCATGGAACTTCGACAGAAGAAGAATTCGAAGTTATTAAATTTATTGAGGACTATGCCCCATTTCCATCTTTGTTAGGCAATATCTGGATTGAAAAAGACCAGATCGAAAGAAAAGAAGAAAAGGAAGCCGTATAACAAAAGAAGCAAGAATTCGTGGAATTTATGAATAGAAAGATCGCCTTCTTGATGGAAGAACATGAGAACAGATCTAAGCTATTAAACACCAGGGACTTGGATGTTGAAGCCATAAGAGCATTAGAGGAACCACAAAAGACCGAAATACCTAATCCATATGATGAAGGTGTATTACCCTTGGATCTGAAGAAATAATATCAGCATCGCGAAGTGACTATGTTGAGAGAGGATAAGGATCAGAATGAAAAAAGGAAGATCAAGACGAAGCTCACTGGGAAGAAGGATAGCAAGCTAAGTAAGAAGAGAGCCAAGATCAAAAAGTTACAGAAGATTCCACAAGAAACTCCACAGAAGGAAATCAAAGGAATTGAGCTTCGCTGGGATACCAGAACATCGACATATGGTACTTCGTCATGGCGAAGAAATATAGCCTTTGGACCGATATACCCATTCGACTTCCACCCCAAACAGGAAGAAAAACATTAAAAGATCACTACCAGACCGTTGGACCACGCCATAACAAATGGATAAACGTTTATGAAAGCTTCATACCCGTTGCAAGCAGACCGTTGACAAATTTCCTATTTAGCTCACCGCGTCGTGCCTGAAGAACACTTTTTCCAACTGAGAAATCGAAGCCCACAGAACTAGTGATTATTAATAGTGATCATTGCAAGCAGATTGTTCATCCTAGTGTAGTATTTTGAGATCTTCCTGACCCCAATTATCTTTCCCGATTGCGTATGTCCGACGATCTCACTGAACTTGAGGAATTTGTCACAAAGGTCCTTCTTGAGTTAATGACTGAGAGAACCATGTCATAAAGAAGAATGTCCACCGGAGTCCAAGAATCATCAATGGGAGGAGTGCAAGCCTCCCTGTCAACTGCTCAAGAAGGAACATCTTGAGCCGACATCGAAAGAAGAAATAAGCATAAGGACGACATAGCCAACGTGAACTTAGTGCCATCCATCCTACCAGTGTACATACCCCCTCTGAGCAGTGATATTAATAGGGATAGTGTCCCTAGAGATTTTGAATACACCCTAGTCACTGCATATGTACCGAAAGGAGTTCGCACCTACCGCGCAGATCAAGACAAGGTTACAGCGTTGAAGTTTTGCAACTTCAACCTGGGGGACTGTAAAGCTTATAGCATGCTCACCCTGTATAAGTACTTGACAAGAAATAAGGGCAAGAATTTGAATCTCATCCCTCATCAATGGATGATGAAACTTGCACAGTCTACATTGCTCAATGTTATGAAAGTACTGCACTTCAGCATACACCAGGAGGTGAATGCTTGTGTAAAACTACTGCTGGAAAGTTACCATGGAGGATACCTGTGGTTAGATCGTCGCATAGTTTTTGATCCGACGCTGATCAATAGGATCACTGAGCTTAGCATGCAAGGCCCTGATCCCCATGAGTACTATTGGTTGTGGAGCCTGATTATCTTCCTGATGCGGAGGTCCTTTGCTTTCAGCCGTGTCTATACCCCATGAAGTATTT
>SNQJ01S0008968.1:11323-26799 GCA_010110895.2 Picea sitchensis
TATATTACACCAATCATCAATCAATCAATCCTTTGACATCAATCAATCACTTGACATCAATCAATGACATCAATCAATCAAACCATTGGCATCAATGACAACATGATCCAACAATTTCATCTCATCTGTTTGAATAGTTATTATTCTTCTTACCCTGATATTTTTGTTGATCTCAATTCATTTTTTGATCATTCGAAAGTTCCTCTATGCTCATATGTTTTTTCTAGAAAACAGGGGAGATACCATAAATTTAGTAAATGACGAAATACCTATCAGTCTAGATCAGAGTAATAAATTATTGAAAGATTGTTCTTTCAACTGTCATGAGATTTTTCATCTATGCACATTTTCTTCTTTTTCTAATCTACTTTTTACAAAGGATAAAATCGAAGTCATTTATGACAATCATTTGGAGATTAAAAATATCGAGGCACTTCACCCACGGGTGATGGTTATGTCAGGTCCTTGTGTTGTCAATTCTCATAATCAATCCAAATTTCAAGATGTAGGGTATCCTTTTACTAATCATATTACAATTGAATATCATCTTCAATCTTCTCATAATGATTTCAATTTTCAAGAAGAAATCTCCATACCTATATATGATTCTGATGTTATCACTCAAGTTCTCATTCTTGGTCATGATCATGAAATTTTTATACAAGTAGATGCTAGTGTTAATTATGAATACATTATTTCGGCTACTACCTGTAAAAAGGAAATTCTTGTGAATAAGTCCTTTTTGTCTTATAACAATAATGTTAACATTCTTGTAAATAGTAATGTAAATTATTTTCCTATTGTAAATAATACTAAATTTTATCATCAGGGTGAGGAGATTACTTTTCCAATCATGTGTCCATTCCAACAATTTCACAATCATTTTCAAAACATAATTGAAACTTAGTTGAAAAATACATTTCAAATGAGGTTCCATGTTAATAAATTTATTCTCTTGTTTCTATTAGAAATAGGTGTACGTAGTAGGTTAGATTTATCTTTTGATTGTTTATTATTCATTCAATTTTGATTACTAATTCATATTGTATATATAATTGCAGGAATAAATCAAAAAGATCGTCTTCACTGGAAATTTGACTTTACTTAGCCTTAGTCATTCTTGTAGAGTAGATTAGAGTAGGATAGAATAGGAGTAGTTTTTGTTTGTTTTCTTTTCAATTAGGTTCAGTACATTTTATTGCTTCTCGTTGAATAAATCAATTATGAGATTATGGCTATATTAAGCAATTGCCAAGGTAATAACTTTTCCTTTACCTTTTTCTTTTCCTATCATCTTATTTATCTTGTTTTTCATTAAAGTTTTTGTTTTAAGATTTACTCTTTAAATTCATCATTAAATCTTATTCATTTTTGCAAGAAGTAAGATTTGATAAGAGGAAAATAAGGATAATACTTTGGTAAAATACTTATAAGTTAATTTTTAAGCACAACTTCCCTTTAGTAGAGTTTTGTTTTATAATAAAAGCTCAATTCATTATAAAGAATTGAAGACAAAACCCATCTAAATCTTAACATAAATGAAAACATGCATATTCATTTTTTTATGTGGAGATATTTATTTCTTATTAAGTTTATAGTTTCCTTTTTGAAATTTGCATAGTTTGATTCGTGGTTTGATTTCACTTTTGGTCTAGAGTTTGATTTGCTTGAATTTGATTGGTTTTTCTTTATTCTTAGTTTGGATTGGATTTTGTGGTATTTCCAAAGTATATATGAGGGAAAATATTTATTAAACTACGCTAGTTGGTTTACATGAGGAAATTTTAACTCTACGATTTTAATAGGATTTCATTTATTTAAAGTTCATATTTATTAAGTTTTCAATGCCTCTCACATCAGCCGTTAGCTATGGGGAACATTAATATGTGTTTCAAGTATTATAAGTTTGCGTTTATAAAGGAAAGAATTGTCTACATTCTTTACTTTGAATCCGTCCCAAACCCCTCCACATATAAAAGCCTCTACTTGGGTAGATAAAGAGAAGACTAGTGGGGTCAAACTCAACCAGTATTGCATCTAGTCCTTTAATTAAAAGCCTCATGTACCACCCCACTCTCTTCACTCAATTGTTAAAATAAATTCTCCAAATATGTTTATCAAAATGGTGAGCACAAGATTTGAAAGAACATATGTGTGGGAAATGTATGCAAACTTGTCGGGGTACTGAAAAGGCTCACTAGCAGAAGGTAAATGCATACATGGTACCGAGACAACTTCGTCGGGGTGTTGAACAGGCCTCCTAGCAATGAAGCAATGTTGAGAAAAGAGGTAATTTTATAATCGATGCATACTAATCTTTAATAACCTCCTAGCTATTTTTATTGTCCAATAGTAGAGATGTAATTAAAAGTTAATAAATATTCCTTATATTTGGATTCATTGTTTAGAGTTACGCATTCAAAGACTTTAATATTTAAAAGCTTATTTTGTTTTGATTTTGTCTTATGTGGGACTCTTGGGAATGGTATCGTGTGCGAGAAATTTTAGAAAGATTTTATTTCGATCTTTGGTAAATTTAGTCCTATTATCTTAACCAAAGATAATTGTTTCGTCCCCATGTGTCACCAATTGTTGTGGTCACAACACCCCCCATAATTTTTTGAAATTATTATGGGTCCCTCCATATAAATTTTGTTAATATCGTTTTCTAGAACGTTTTGTTTTGGTTTCTTTTGTGAGATTTTCATTTTGATTTTATTTTATTTTTGACATATTCATTGCTTTTGTTTTATTTCCATCATTCCAATGGCTCAAGTTTCGCTTTATTCCGACTTACGGTTTGAAAAATATCCTTGGTCAAAAGTTTGGTCATTTTTTTCACCACATGTTCATAAAATATGTATTTTAATATGTTTCTTATAAATTGTAAATAAAATTGATGTTAATATGTAAATAAGTTTTATTAATTCATCTAAATAAGTTTTATTAATTCATTTTATTTATTAATTAAGTTAATTATTAGTTAATAAGGTTAAATTTAATTAAATTTTTAGTTTATTAAATTGTAAATGCAATTTGTGTATATATATTTATTGTAATTATAATATAAAATGTAACAAAACAAAACAAAATTAAATTAGTTTTGATGACTCAACTTTGACAAGTGATATCTTGATTTTTACTCAACCAAAGTAGGCAAACGAAAACTCGTTGGAAAGTTAATTCCATGGAGAACATTCTAGAAGAATTAATTCAAGAAAAATTGAAGATTCATTATCCCAAAAAATCAGAGAATTGAAAGCTACAAAATTGCAACTAAAATTAGTTTTCTGAATTGTTTTGGAAGATTTTATTTGGCCAATAAGATTGGCTCTTGCTTATTCATTTCTAGATTATTTCATTGTTATTTTATCTTTACAAGAAGCAAGGAATAACATGGATTTTATTATTAATTTATTAGGCTGAATTCTAATTTGTTAATTTTTTTTGACAGATTGGAAATCGCATCAATCTTCAGGAGGCGATTTTACATATCGATTTCTGAACAATCAGAGAAGAATTTCACCAAATGTTTGAAACACACTTCCAAAATGGGTTGGTTTACCTCTCATAAAGATCGTTTCCTCATAAAATCAATATTTTGGGAGAAATCCTATCAGATTCAAACAGAATTTTTCATAATTGTTTTTGCTGCCAATTTTTAGGAGGTGATTTTGCAGATTCATTTCCACCAAAATGATGATGAATCTCTCCAAACGGTTGAGAACCCATCTAAAAAAGAGGTTGATTTAGCTAACCTCCAAATTATTTTGCAAACAAATGATCATTTTGGAATATATAATGGGTTTTACGAACAGATTTTTTCCATATTTGGGATTTTGCCATTTTAATTTTGTAGCTAATAGTGAATCTGACGTGAAGGTGGAGAGGAAATGTAATTATATAAAGAGCTCTAAAAATAATTTGAGTGGGGGGGTTCCAGATCTAAAACTATAGGGGAAATTTTGCAAGGAGATACTTTCAATGGTACTATGGTAAGAGAGAGATTTTTTCTAGAGAATAGGTAGAGTTTTGATCTCTTAGAGGAGAGGAATTTGCACAATTGTAAAACTACTTCTTGAAGGAGTTCAAGAATTAGAAGACTGTATAACAATATTTGGAGCTAATGATAATAATATTTCACTTCTCTACATTATTGTATATGATTTGTTGACTTGTTATTATTTCTTTGATGTTTCTTTCAACCTAATTACAATTCTATGCCAATTAGTATATCATTGATCAATATTAGCACTATTGTTAGTCTTGTTAATTTTATGCTAATTGTTGTTATGTTTAAAGATATCTTTGTAGGACTTGATGGGTTCAACCAGAGTTGATGAAGAATTCATGGAGACTTATTTGGAATTACTAAATAATTATTTATTAGTCAATTACAATTTGTCTTGTTACATCTTGTATTGAGTTAAAGGAACTACTTCCTTGGTTCAATATAAATCTTGCAATGGCTTCATTCACATGATTGGATTTGGTTATGCAAAAAATCATTTTAATAACTATTTATTAAGATTGTTTCATTGTATATCTTCTTGAACAACTTGTAAGTTTTCAAACTACTTTGAGAGTTTACAAGTAAAACTTAACCCTGGGTTCAATCACAGTATTTTCCCCTTCTTTATACTTTTCTCTTGATTAGGAGTCAGGCTATCATTTTTTTAGTCAATATAGGTTTTCATTTTTCTTACTTGCATCTTAGGATTAATCTTCATTTGCATTTAGAATGAATTATTTTCATTCTTTAGGTCTCCTTCCGTAGGAGCAAAATCTAGTGTGGTGTGGTTGACCCCTTATGTCAGCTTGTAGATTGCTTCTTCAAGTAGCTAAAAGAAGGTAATTACTTCTCTTTTGTCTATTGATAAAATAAATTAACATTATAAATTAGCAGATAGAATATCATGTATATATCTTTATACATATATTTTAGTTTAGATTAGATTAGTAGTTAGCTTAGGATAGTTTTAGCTAAGGGTAATTGGACCTATAAACTTAGTCGAAATCACCATCCCAAAGAATAAGGGCCTAATTGGGGCCCTGACCGAGTGATCTCCTTATAATGTTGAACATGGTCAATTCTAGCCATCAACACCAACTCACCAGCCTAAGTCACGATTAGATAATACATTCTAGTTCATAGGGATCAAAACTGGGGTGTTACAAGATCGTTTGTAACCTGTGGTTAACAAAGCTAACCATTAGCCTAGTAGAGTAGAACGATCAATTCCTAGAGAAAGAATCACTAGCAGCATAGGTATAGAGTCGATTATGTTAATCTATAAGCAAAGGAAACATATGTATATGAGTCAATTTATTCTATTGAATCAATTTTTTTGTTGTTGATCATATTGACTGAGGCTAAGGCTTCCTTAAGTCAATGTTTAAGGCTTCAAGAAGGGAGGCCTAATGGTAGCTAATGCTTGGTTGACCCTATGAGATGGGGCATCATCTTTTGCTAATCATTTGGTTTATGGTCATTCCAAAACCACCAGATTCAAAGATCATATTCAACCCATTGGTAGTTGTCCACTTCCATATTTCATCTCTCTACTTGGACTCACATACACCTCTTTGAATTAAGGGGGGGAATGTTGCAAACCTAATCCGTTAGGGTTATGACATTTTGTATTATTCACTTGAGAAGGGATATGAAAAGTTACAAGAGAATAGAAATTGTCATCGAGTTTCAAAGAGACCTATTGGAAGATGATCATATTAATAAAAGATAAATCACATTAATATCCATTTTGATGTATTCTAACAATGACAAAACCAATGATCAAATAAAAATAAGTCAATGCCCATGATAACCAACCCAAAATTAGAAAAAACGTTATGACTAACTTGATCCACCTTAGGTAACACACTTAAGAAATTCATCATTATATCATGATTTTTTGTAAATATGTATGTGTACTTCTTTCAAAATGAAATTTCAGTGTTTAGGAATGCGCAATAAATTTTCATTTTGAAATAACCATGCATACATTATGTTTTTCTTTCAATTTATTTTGGTTTTCACTTTGTCTAAGGCTCTATTACAACTTGGTACTTTTTTTGGTTCTCATATGTTTAATTGAAAAGAAATTAACCGCAGAGATTAAACACAAACACAAAGAAATTAACTAAAAACACACCATTTCCTAAAAATAAGCCAATATACCCTCCTACCCTAGATATGAGTCTTTCATAGATATACAAAAGTGTTCTAACAATATCATTTTCAAAGCGAAATCCATGTGCAGTACTGATCATACTGTCACATACACTACAAAGAAACAAAAGTTGGGATTCTCATTCATTGTTTATTACAATCCTTTCAATAAATTGTTTCTCATTACTTCCTCTTGTGGACATAATATTATTGCGAATTTAACCAATACCATGCAATTGTTTGAAAGTAGGCTAGTATTCCCTCCTATAGATTTGAGTCATCTGAAGATATACAGAAGTGTTCCGATGAGATTGTTGCAAAAAAAATATCCATGTATAGTACTTATCATGATCGAGCTTCCACTACAATGAAATAAAAGGCAAGTTTGTCATTCTCTATTTATTACAAGCATTTGGGTTAATTGTTTCTTATTTCTTCCTCCCATGGATGGAATTTCGTTTTGCAAATTCAATTAATATCATGGCATTGCCTAAAAGTAGGTCAAGATGTGTTCCTCCCATACATCTAATTCTTCCAAAGATGTATGCAAGTGTTCCCATGAGATCGTTGCAAAAGAAATAACCATGTGCACTACTTATCATGACCCAACATGAACTACAATGAAACAAAAGGTGGATTATCATTCTATGTTTATTAGAAGCCTTTGGGTTAATTGTTTTTTATTTCTTCCTCCCATGGATAGAATTTTGTCTTGCAAAACCAATCATTTTCCATTGTCTGAAATTAATCCAAGATTTCATCCTCCCACAAATTTGAGTCTCCCAAAGATATATGAAAGTGTGCCAATGAGATCATTGCAAAGGCAATATTTGTGTATAATAATAATGATGCATGATTTTCAATGAAGAAAAAGGTGGGGTTCTCGTGCTTTCATTATTTCAAGCCTATGGTTTTGTTTCTTTATTTTTTACCATTTCATAATCGATATAATATTCTCTCTATACATACATTAGTATGAAGCAGGTAGAACCGAATAAATATCTTTCAAATGTTTCTTCTAATAAAAATGATATATATAACTAGAGAGGCGAAAGAGGATGAAGTGGGAGATCAACGAGAGGTGATCTTATCAGGGTAAAATTTTGAATATGTACGGACTATTTTTATGTTCAAGGAGGGCAATGCTATTATGAAAATGAAAGCAAGAACAATATGGAGGAGCCAATGCAATTCAAGCATATTATCAAGAATTGTAACCTCAAGCCACTTCCTAAGTTAGATATTGATTTTGTACTTAATGACTACACATATCACAGATCTCCATCCTCAAATGAGTTGGGAATATTTTGCATGGACGGTATAAAATGTCATTACAAACACAAAGTTGAGTTAATAGAGTATGTTGCCCCATTGTAGAAAGATGGAGATTGGATGATCTTTGACCAGATATGTGAAGAGCATGTGGGTATAAGGAATTTCAGCAAATTATAACAAAAGAAAATAAAGTCATCAAAACAAAAGAGAATCTATCTATATTGGTGGAAGGCTAATAGCATCGGGAAATGTTACGAGGTTTATAAATAGTTCACACCCAAATATCAAAAACAAAAAACACAATTGTGTGTTTGAGGAGCACAAAATAAATCAAAATGTGGTCTATGCAACAAGAATGATAAGTGCAGAGACAAAAATATTGATAGACTCTATATTGAATAGAGTATAATTTGACCTTGTTTAAATTATTACAATATAAATATTAATTGAAATTGCCATTTTTACCCCATCTAACACACTTTACCACTAGTGTGTATCTCAATGTTGTTTCATTCCTTCTTTATAGATTACTTTATGCAATCATTTTAGAGTTAATTAAAATAATATATAGTGAACATATTGAATTATTTAAATTTTGGTTATTCTATTGAATGTATTGAGTCAATTTTATATTTTATTTGAGAATAATATTATATCCAACAACATTTGTATGTCTAATTTTGGGTTGAAAATGGCTTGCTATGTGAATGTTCCACACATGGTAGGATAGATCATAGCCACACCTCCTTCCTTAGCCAAAAACAACCCCCAAAATGGGTTAAATACCTTCAAATAAGAAGAATACACTTTGGTCCACAATCCAACTCCAATGTTGGGTGCTCCTCTAAAGGTTTTTTCACCTTGTAAAATCTAATGTACGCCACATGACACCTCATCATAACCTCCTCCAAAGGAGGTCGACACTCCTCTAGGTGAGTGCAAATTTGCTTGTGAAATATGCCAAAGAATCCACATTAACACTACAATGGTGAAACATACCTCCAAATATGTGAAGTACCTTGAACAGTGTATATGACACCCAAATGAAACTCAATGGCAAGATATGCCTTAAAATACAAAGAAATGCCTCCAAATGTGTAGAAAATTCTCAAAATACGTCACAATACTCTACTTTGTTATATGAGTGGAGTCTCAAGTGAATTCGGACCCTCATCAATGTTTACATACTACTACCTTAATCAACCATGAGTGATGCCCAAGCTAAGATCAAACCCAAACCACTGCAAGATTTTTCTCATAACTTGCAATTATCACTAATCTCGAAAGGCTAAACAAATCATCCACTATGCTTGTTAAGAAAAGAACGTCTATGAAAATGAAAAACTAACCATGCATTTTCAAGTGGTAACAAGTATGTGCATACTTGTTAGTTTATGGTACTATACTCCATGAGGTTTTCACTTACCAATATTTTATACACTGGTGTGCCAAAAAATATAATGAATTTTTTTTTGCTTACAAGTAGATAATTGGAAAGATATTAACAGTGATGGCTCATCTTTTAATATAATATTGTATTTATGCTTCTACTAAGATTTATTGAGATGAGATGAATGGACCAATGCTCTACTAAGATTTATTGTTGTATATATTCATCGATGTAGTACATAGTCAAGTCATTAAAAATGGTGATATAAGTTATTGAAATGCACTTCCATTCAATTCTTGCAAGAAATAAAAACAAATGACAAATATGACAAAGAGTTCTCTCACACATACCCAAGGTAATTATACTTCCTTTCCTAAGTGTTGTTCTATGTGATCCCTGTCTCACAGTTATGTGTTTTTCCCTTTGAAAATGCCTTGTACTAACAATCCATAATAGTGTTGCTTGTAGTCTTGACTTCAACCTAGACAATGATGATGATTCATGGCCATAATAGCTCGACAATGTTGATGAATTGACGATATTGTCAAGCTACTATGACTCAAAATCATCGTCATTGTTTGTGTCAAAGTTGATACTGCAGGAAACACTCCTCTGCTTCGCTAGTGGTGTTTTACAAAG
This sequence comes from Picea sitchensis, assembly GCA_010110895.2. Lineage (NCBI taxonomy): Eukaryota > Viridiplantae > Streptophyta > Pinopsida > Pinales > Pinaceae > Picea > Picea sitchensis. The sequence continues at coordinate 20,797 of SNQJ01S0008968.1, forward strand.
GGTATATCTTTGCAAACCTATGGGACAAGGGTCACATTGCAAAATGCCCCCTAGACATCGATATATCAACATCTATGCATTGTTTCAATCCCTTGGGTATCAATAATTGATGTTCGTTAAACGTCTTTTGTATTGAAGTAGCATTAACCCCATTCTCACTTTAAACACTAAAGTTGCAAATAAACATTGTTTGAACGACATTAAAGGCGTCATTTTAGCAACATTTCCAAAGAGATGAAGCTTCTACACAATTTCAATGTATCAACATCCTAAAATGTATGTATTTCAATGTTCCTAACCAGGGACGTTGATATCGTGACATTTATGAAACAACACAAAGCCTAATGTAAATTAAAACAAGGTGATTTTCTTGAATACCATTATTTCGACATGATCGCATTGTAAACGCATTATTTTTTAACCAAAAATGTAGTAGTGGTACATGTCATATTTTTTCAATGTGTTTTGTGTAACTAACTATTCAATGTCTCACACTCATCTTTAATCTTTAACTCAATCAACAAGAGAGAAGGTTTTCAATGTCTAAATAAACCCATCAAGATTAGGAAGCATGTTGGAGGTTGTTGTTTGCTCAATGCAAAGAGATGGAAAGTTGGTTGGAAAATCTTTGTTGAAAAGTTATGGGCATAAGAGTTGGAATTGATCATTAGATTGCTCTGACCTACTCACAGATTTGTCAACTAGTGTGCTCCAAGCATCTTACTCTTACAATCTAGAACAAAAAAAAGAATACTTATTCATTCCATTCATGTGCTTGTCCCTCAACCTAACATTTCCTTTCACTTCATTAAGTCTTCAATTTCTTCGATGCACATGCATGTTGTAGACTTCAACACGGTCACAGAGTTCAAGACAACATTGTCAATTTTAACATTGAAAATGGGGTGCGAAATTACTTAAAATCATTGTACTTCGAAAAGAGAAAATGAATCTAACGACTAAGTTTTTCCAAACAAACTATCTCTTTAATGTTTTTAGACATAAAACTTATAAAATTTTCAAAATTGTAAGAAGTCTATTCTTCCAAAAAGCAATAAAGCAAGATGCATTACAACAAATTTTCAATTATCAAAATTTTATATCAATAAAAGTCTTTAAATAAAAAAAACAAATATGACAATCAAAATAACAATGTGAAACAATATCACATAAAATGAAATCATCATAATGCCTAGCACCGGATCACTAATGAGAATCACATAGAATGGTAAGGACATGTTGACTAATCCAGGAGGATCTCCACACATGGAACTATTACTTTGCATACCATGAAAAAGATCATTAAAATGTTAATTAATGATAAGTGGCAAAGAATAATTAATTAATCATGAATGATTTAATTGTAATAAATGATTGATACTTGAAGTGAGTTGGAAAATATCATGTATTATTCATTTAATTGTGAAAACAGGAAATTAGTTGTGAGAATCCAACTCACAAATTAGTTTCCTAATTTTAAGGGAAAAAAGAGAGGAATACTTGGAGTGAGTGGAAATCTCACATATTATTTGTAAAAATGGGGAATTAGTTTTATGTGAGAATCCAACTCACAAATTAGTTTCCTAATTTTAAGAGGAAATTAGTTTCCTAGTCTTCAGGACGAAGTTAAGGGTCTCATGAGTTGGTTTGGACTCTTCCTCACTTTATTACAAGTGGATTTCTAGTCTCAAGGAGGAAGTTAAGGGTCTTTCTCATTTTTTTCCTTGAGTAGTTATTGGATCCTAAATTTATGGATCTTGTCTTTTTGGATTATGGAACTAGGAAAAATTATTTAAACCCGTTTATTGGGAGAGATTGAGAGAAAGCTTTTGGACAGAATCAAGCAATCATGCTTGTAATTTGTAAGCCCCTTATTTAGGAGAGTTGATCCCCTTATTGGGAGAGTATGTGAGCCCCTATATTGGGAATTTTATACCACACATTGGGAGATCCTTGTTGCCCCTTCATTTGAGAGAAGATGTATCCCTTTTCTGTAAAGGAGAACCAGTCTTACATTGGGAGAAGCAATGACAAGCAATTTGTATTCCAAGCGGATCCAAAGACGTAGCCAGAAGGTTCTGGTGAACTCCATTAACAACTCGGTGATCTCTTCCTCTTATGTGATTGTCTCATGTTTCGTATGCATATCTTTGTTTCCGCAAGTATGACTATTAAATGTATATTGTAATGGATTATGAGACAAACAGCTCATGCACCAAGTTTATATTCAATTTGGATACAAGCCTTTCATAAGCACATTTGTTCATCTTTAATGCAATCAAGTTAAATTAAAACAATCCTATAACTGATCCTTTCATTAAGTGAACATAGAACTAGATCAAGTTTGGTATCAAGGTCACCCTAGATTCAGATCAAGTGGTATTCGATCAAGATTGACAGTAAGTGCAGGTGTTGAAGACAAGATGGGAAAATCATTGAAGAATGCATGGCTTCGTGAGCTTGAAGAAATCAACCAAACCATCCAAGTAGAGAATGTTGAATTGAGAAGGTTGCTTCAAGATTCTGAAGAAGAAAAGAGAAAACTACGGTTACTAGGGAGGAGCAAGTTGGAGAATGCTCCACAACAGATGCAGCAAAGAGTCCATCTTGTAGACATGGAAGGTATACTAGTTATGGTTCTTGTCATGATGATGTTGATAGTTGCACATATTTTCAGATGATAGAGGATGCTCTCCAGAGAGCAGGGAACCAAGGTGGTTTCCTAGAAGCCTCATCTACAACTTCATCCAACCGGGAAGATGACCAAGTGTCACAGACAGGAATGGAGGTAAAGGATTCTCCAAGTTCAGTTCCTTCCCTCATTAATGTTGATTCTTCTTTTGGAGTCTTTGAACATCACACCAAGGGAATTGGCTTGAATTTGTTGAGGAACATGGGGTATAAAGGAGGAGGTCTTGGTATAAATGGCCAAGGTATCATTCAACCATTGGAGGTTGAAAGAAAGCCCCGGTTTGCAGGATTTGGGTATGGTGAAGGCGAGATAGACATGAAGTCACAAAACTATTGCACTCTTTGATGTATACTAGAACAATGGATCGAGAAATGTTGGAAGCTCCATCTTGAACTTGGTCCAAAGAAGGACAAACAAGCTATGTAAGCAGCCAGAGAGCAAGAGGAACATATTGGTAGATCCTCGAAGTAGAAGGACAACAAAGAAGGCCTATTGATCGGTAAAAATAGGAAATGGGTGTTGAAATTGTAACTATGATCGGTCTTCATAATGTATTGGAAAAATAAGGTCATATGGGCGTGTAGGTCCTAGTTTATTCTAGTGGTGATGAGGCCCTAGAAAAGGTCCACATTGGGTATAGCCATAAGCGACATGATGATGCTACCAGTAGCATGGTCTGTGTGACCATGGCATGGTCGTAGGACCATGGCATACCTGTGAGGCTATGAGGACCAGAGGAAAACATCATGGAGAATACATCCCTGGCTAAGAGGGAGTGTTGTTGTTTCTAGTAGTTGCAGGAGGTATTCACCTCTGAGATAACCTTTCTTATAGATGAAGATGCCAAGAACTCAAGAAGATCCCACTCGGCCTCACAGAAAATAATAAAGAAGAATTATAATGCTCCAGAAGAAAAAGATAAACAAAAATTGTATTTTCCAGAAAGTCGGGTCGGCCCTGCCAGAAAATTCACTAGACATATTAGTATAAATAAGAGTGATGCCTTCCTCATTTGGTACAACTCTCTCACACTTATCTATAGCGCAAGTTTGGTGGAGAGAGATGCAACTGCAGTAGGAAGGATGGTGCAAGTTTGGTTGGGGTTTATCTTATCTCTTGGTGATGTGTTGGTGAAGGCCAGCTACCCTAGCGCTCTCTCACACTTATCTATAGCGCAAGTTTGGTGGAGAGAGATGCAACTGCAGTAGGAAGGATGGTGCAAGTTTGGTTGGGGTTTATCTTATCTCTTGGTGATGTGTTGGTGAAGGCCAGCTACCCTAGCGCTCTAGCTAGGGTTTGTTGCAGTATTGTTTGTGGTACGCTAGTGGAGGCTAGACACTCTAGCGCTCTGGCTAGGGTGTGTTGCATAGATGTTGTTGGATTCTTTCTTGTTGGTTTGTTATAGTGGATAGAGCTTGTTATTGGTTATTTTTTCTTGGCAAGGATATTCTCTATAAGAAGATGGTTGGGTTTTTTCTCCCCTTGTGTAGAAGGGTTTCCCAAGATGCATATGTTATGCTTGAGGGTGGCACAAAAAGGTTCCTATGGTTGGGTGGCGATGGTGCAACATCGCCTATGGTGAAACGAGCATGCAAAATAAATTCAAATTGCTATGGTAAATCTAATGTTAACGTAATCAATCAAATTTCAACAAGTTCAAATTGCTATGGTAAATATAATGTTAATGTAATCAACAAAATTTCAACATGGTGTCAGAGCTTGGTTTCCTTCAAAACAGTTTAATCGTTGGAAGGAAGATTGTGATATTTACCTTGTCGTTGCAGTTCGTCGTTGTAGTTTGTCGCTACACCCCGTCGCAGCACCTTGTCGCTGCACAATTTTATTTTGTCAATCTCGTTGAGCACCTTTCCCTAGGTCATTTGTCTTAATTCCTTAACCAACAGGTGCACCCTACCCTAGCGCATCATCAGCTACTTTCAGATTGCAAGTTGGAGTACTTTGAAATTTTAGGGTTTGTCGCTACTAATGGTGCCACCACTTGTCGGTGTTTGCCACCGCTTGTTGTTGTTGTCATAGGTATGTGCTTATATATGTTTAACTTGTATCAATATTTTGAGGGTGTTTGTAGGAGAAGGGATCTTTTTTCCAAGAAGAAATCATAGATCCATAGGGATCTCAGATCCAGCACATCCATAGGAATAGCGCACCCTCCAGGTTTCATTGTTTTGATATGTCTCTAGTTGTTATGGAATTATTGTGATCGTATGTTGCATATTGATCTATTGAAATTATGATCATTATACTAACCACTTAAATACTAGAGATGTTCTTGTTGATCTCCCCTCGAGGAGATATTCTTGTTTTTGTTGTCTGTTCTGGGCAGGTTATCTTGTTCAATTCCATGGAGGTTGCCATGGAAATGTTGTTGTTCTTGTTTCTTGTTCCGAGCAGGAGGCAGGACACTAGTGGTATATCTAAGAGGGAGCTATAGTGACAATTGCATAAGGAAACATATTACATAGTCTCTAGTTTGAGACATGAAGCAGTCTGACAAGAGAAGGAGTTTGTATAAATTGACAGTTCGACCGGTTCAAGCCCTGATGCATGATTTTATCAGTGTTAATGAGTTATGGCATAGGAGACCTGCTCATTTTCATTATAGAGCTCTTCTCGTTCTAGGGAAGATGGTGACAAGGTACATCCCAGGTCAGAGACAAATTGAGGTGAGCAAGGATGTTTCCTTTGAGGAGGAGGTAGCCTTCAGGAGATCTAGAGGATCTCACATGCAGTTGATAGGAGCATCGAGAATCACAAAAGAAAGGTTTATGGCTAGAGGTTTCTCCCAGAAAGATGGAGAAGACTATGATGAGACGTTTGCACCTGTTGCCAAATACAGTTCTATCGTATCCATTATCTCTCTTGCAGCCTCTATGGGTTGGAGTCTTCACTAGATGGATGTGAAGACAACTTTTCTGAATGAAGTGATTGAAGAAGAAGTGTATATTGAGCAACCTCAAGGTTTTGAGATTCACTCTAGAGAGTCTCATGTTTGAAGATTAAAGAAGGTTTTGTATGGACTCAAGCAAGCTCCAAGAGATTGGTATGCACAGAACGACAGTTATATGACAAGACTTGGATTCTCCAAGAGTTATGAAGACTCGAACCTTTACTTCAAGGTTGTGAATGATGCACCTATAATTTTCCTACTATATGTTGATGACTTGTGTTGTAGGAAAATCTCCCTGCGGACAGGTAGATCACCTCTAAGGCTTGACCTTAACCCTAGACAGAAAAATGCTTAACGTGGACACTGACTTCCTTTCAAATCCATCTAAACTAATGCATGAAAA
>SNQJ01S0008968.1:45413-74129 GCA_010110895.2 Picea sitchensis
CCCCCCCCAAGTGTGGTAGGTGTGTCCAACAAGATCAGCGTTCATCAAAAGAGATCAGCCTTCGTCAAAAGAGATCATCATTCTTAAGAAGAGATCGACCTTCCTCGGAAGAGACTGTCTCTTTGTAGGAGAGACATTACCACATGTTTGTAAAAACTTAGTCGTTGTGTTGTCTGAGGAGATCGACTCTTTGAAGGAGAGGCATTGCCACATGCTTGTGAGAATAAAGTCCCTTTGTATTGTAAAAGGTTGTGTAACCAATGTTGAGTGAGAGGCATTTGTCTTATGCCTAAACATTGTAATGGGTCTTGTAACCACAGTTGACTGAGAGGCATTGTTTTGTCTAAGGCATGTTTGGGCAATCATTGTAAACTTGTCCATAAGTGTTTTATAAACTCTTACCAGTATGGTATTGCTTTGAAAACATGATTATGCATTGTCAGCTACAGATTTTCATTGTTGCAAGTGTTGGCATCAACATCCTCATTCTTATGTACAAAGGTGAAGGAGAAGAAGGGTGCGACCTTTCAGAGACATTTGTTATGAAGATTAAGGAATCAGCTACAGAATTTGCATTGATGCAAGTCTTGGCATCGACATCCTCATTCTGAAGTATAAAGATGAAGGAGAAGAAGGGTGTGGTCTTTCAGAAACATTTGTTATGCAGATCAAGTAGGGGGAAGTGCATCGTGGAGTGTAAGACTCTTCCTAGAAACTGGTTGCAGATATTCAAGTTCCTCTCTATACTTTTGGAGGAGCAAAAGTGATTTTTGTGGGGAGGTGTGATCCAAGAGGATCTCCATACATGGAACTATTACTTTTCATGCCATGAAAAAGATCATTGAAGATTCATTTAATTGTAAAAAAGGGAAATTAGTTGTGAAGATCCAACCCACAAATTAGTTTCCTAATTTTAAGGGAAAAAAAGAGGAATACTTGGATTGAGTGGAAATCTCAAGTATTATTTGTAAAAATGAGAAATTAGTTTTATGTGAAAATCCAACTCACAAATTAGTTTCCTAATTTTAAGAGGAAATTAGTTTCTTAGTCTTAAGGAGGAAGTTAAGGGTCTCATGAGTTGGTTTGGACTCTTCCTCGCTTTATTACAAGTGGATTCCTAGTCTCAAGGAGGAAGTTAAGGGTCTTTCTCATTTTTGTCCTTGAGTAGTTATTGGATAATTAATTTATGGATCTCGTCTTTTTGGATTATGGAGCTAGGAAAAATTATTTAAACCCCTTTATTGGGAGAGATTGAGAGAAGGATTTTGGAGAGAATTAAGGAATCATGCTTGTAATTTGTAAGCCCTTTAATTGAGAAAGTTGAGCCCCTTATTGGGAGAGTATGTGAGCCCCTATATTGGGAGATTTATGCCCCACATTGGGAGAGCCTTGTTGCCCCTTCATTTGGGAGATGTAGCCCTTTTCTATAAAAGAGAACCACCCCCGCATTGGGAGAAGCAATTTCAAGCGATTTTTATTCCAAACGTATTCAGAGACATAGCCAGAAGGTTCTACTGAACTCCGTTAACAACTCAATGATCTCTTCCTCTTATGTGATTGTTTCATGTTTCTTATGCATATCTTTATTTCTGCAAGTATGACTATTAAATGCATATTGTAATAGATTATGAGACTAACGGCTCATGCACCAAGTTTATATTCAATTTGAATACAAGCCTTTCATAAGCACATTTGCTCACCTTTAATGCAATCAATTTCAATTAAAACGATCGTTTAACTAATCCTTTCATTAAGTGAACCTAGAACCAGAGCAAATTTGGTATCAAAGTCACCCTGGATTCAGATCATTGACCCAGAGTAATTCATCCCTTTTCCAACTTCTAAGTTATGTAGTTATCATTCGAGTTCACATTGATGGCATATCTTTTCACCTCGTGTAGCCTCACGAAAGAATTTTATGCCTTGCTTTCCCCTCCCAATAAGTCACAAAGAGTGCTTAGAAATTCAAGTGAAAGAGTTTCTTACACGCATTGCATTACCAAATGCAAGGTCGTACTTAGATGCATTCACTCTTCCCTCTCTTGATGTGAGTTGTGTCATTCTTTGAATTTATGAGTAGGTGTTAGAAATAGTAAAATAATAAAATAATAATACTTTTAAAATTTTATGTTTGCTAGATCAGCATACTCACACAACAGATCTAGATAAAGATTTTTTATTAGAGGAAAATAAGAAATACAATAGATCTGAAACAACAAATATTTCTGAGCATATAGCAATTAGATCTCTGAATACTGGAACAAGTAAAACGGAAGCTAGAACTAGTAGATCTAAAACTTAAACAAGAAAATCTAAAACTGAAGTAAGTGAATCTGAAACTTACCTCTGAAACTTACCTCTTGAATAATGAGAGATGTGTTAAACACACATGTAAATGTAAGCCTCTGTATAATATGTGCAGATCTAGTTTAGGCTCATGGATCAGCCACTTAGGGTTTGATCTCTGTCAATGAGAACTTAGGATTGTTTTGCCAATAGAAAAACCCCAAGGAAAGATAACAATAACCCCAAGCAATTTACTTAAACAGTAAACCCTTATATCCAGCAACACCACAAGGATGGATCTGATATAGGTGAGTGAAGTCCACATAGTCCACAAGTCTCTTACTCAGAAAAGGGACAGCAAGCTACAAAACCTTACCTGGCAACTAGAGAGGAGGTATGGCAGTTATAGAGGGAGCCCAGAATGAGGTTGCGGCTCCTTCTAACACAGATCTAAGGACAAGAGGAGGACGACAACCCTACAGCAGTGATGGCGACTAGGAGGGGGCAAACCTCACACAGTAGAAGAGGTGGGCTACTAGAAAGGAGCAGATATCACACAGTATAAGAGATCGGCTGCTAGAAAAGGAGCAGATCTGCAAGTTAGGAAAGTCCAGGCAGCAGTGAAGACCTCAGCAAGGAACCATCCAGCAAACAACTTCAAGGTAGGACCTTCCAATCACATGAAACCAGAACTGAGACTTGAACAGTAAAGGAGGTCGCAAAAATCAAAGGAACATTGTCACTGAGGTAGCTGCAACTTTGTTGAAGAGCGAGAGTGTGAGTGTAGGAGATAATGAGGATAGGTTCTAATTTATAGTTTATGATAGGGTTTTAGGTTATGAAAATAATAATTAATATATTGATATATTATTTAATATAAATATTAAATTAATATGCCAATTCTAATATTAATTAATATTCTAATTTTAACATTACAAAACCCCAACCACAAAATTAAAACCCCACTCACACAAGATGAAAACCCAAATTCATAAACCAAGGGTGAAGACCAATCACGAGGTTAGGATAGACAAGGGGAGTTCCTTAGTGGAAAAACATGTCCATATGAATATCAAGGTGACCAATAAACTTTATCATCATTGCATAAGATGGTACATCACAAAATGTGGTCATGCCCATCTTCATAGACTCTTCTAGGTCCCATAAACCATCCCGGAATAGAGGAAGAGGATCACACATCAACAAATATTGGTATTACACCAAGATCTACCTGGTCAAAGACCAGGTTGCCCCATAACACATCTGGGGGGCCTATAACACATCTAGGGTCTTATCCACCAAGGTATAAGACAAAGGATCAACCCATGTATTAAGCATGGGATCCCTGGAACACATCCAGGGGCCCTAGACACATCTATGGACTTATATCAACCACGAAGGAACACATCCAATGATCAATCCAAACACTGGGCAAAGATTCCCTGGAACACATCCAAGGGCCCTAGAATACATCTAGGGTCTTTACTGCTTGGTCCTAGACCAAGAACCCCAGTCATCTACTGCGGGCCCTCACAAGGGTCTTTTTCCATGGCACTCATTGCTTGGTCTCATACCAAGAAACCTCAGGAGTGTGCTAGGGGCCCTAGTCCACGGCTAGAGTCTTATGTCATCCTCCAGGAAAATGGCTCTTGCAACTGCACTAATTTCAACACTCCCTCTCAACAAGAGAGGCATTCTCACCAACACCAAGCTTGTCTCGAAAATACACAAGCTTTGTCAAGGACATTGGCTTGGTCAAAAAAATTGAAGTTTGTTCTGCCATCGAAACATATTGAATACTCAGAATGTTGTTTTGCACAATGTCCCAAACATAGTGATATCACATCTCAATGTGCTTCGACCTGTCATGAAACACCGGATTCTCATAGAGCTTTATACAGCTATGGTTGTCACAGTGGATGATTGTGGGTTCTAGATCTACACTGAACAAGTCTGAAAGTAGCTTCCTGAGCCACATTGTTTCTCTGCTAGCAGCACTTGCAGCAATGTATTCTGCTTCTGCGGTGCTCTGGGCTATGGAGCCATGTTCCCTGTTGAACCAGGAGATCATCATTGAACCCAAACTGAAGCAATATCCAGAAGTGTTCTTCTAGTCCACTGTACTGCCCATCCAATCTGAATTTGTTTATCCATGAAGCATTACACTTCCACTGGAAGTGTATCTGAGCCCATAGGCTATAGTCCCCCAAACATATCTCAAAATATGTTTAACATCAACCATATGAATATGCTTTCGTTCACACATGAACTGGTTGAGGGCATTCACTGCATAACAAATATATGGTCTGGTATGTACAAGATACATCAAGGAATCAAAGATCTGTTGATATATGGTGAGGTCTTCCGGATCTGAACATGTAGCTTGGTCTTGTAACTTCTTCAGGTTAGAAGTCATCGGTGTGGATGTGGTCTTATAGTCCAACACGCTATGTCTGAGGAGTATATTAACTGCATACTTGTTCTTGTGAGAGAAAGATCTCACCTGGTTTCTGCCACACCTCTAAGCTCAGAAAATGCATAAGACCCAAATCTTTCATTTCAAATTCCGTTGAAATCTCCCTCTTAGTCTGAGCTATCAAATTTTCTTCTCCAGTGAGGAACAGATCATCCTAAGATAACAGAATGATTATGTACAATCTTTATATAAAGATTGGGATCTGCAATACTCTTGGTGAACCCAAGACTCTGTAGAGAAATTAGCAATCCTTCCATACCAAGCGCTCGGAGCTAGCTTCAATCCATGGGATTATTTCCCATGGATTACAAACCCCTCAAGTTATTCGATATAACCTCTTGCTCAAATTCACCGTTAAGAAAATCAGTCTTAACATCTATCTAGGTAAGTTTCCAATCAAAAACTGCAACAAGAGAAATAATGATCCTTATGGAAGTAATCTGGCAATAGGAGCAAAGATCTTGTCATAGTCAATTCCTCTTTTCTGAGAGAAGCCACAAGCCACAAAACTAACCTCAATACTTCCATTTGCTACATGTCATGGCCCAATCCACATATTGGGACTACTCCCTCCGAGTCTTATAAAAATTATGCCTTCCTGCATGTGCAAGTTGGCTCCCTCTGAACCTACAAGATCCTTTAACTCTGAATTGGTGTCATAACTGTTCAAGATGGACTCTCATACCGGGGAAAAAGTTTCATCATACTACGGAGTTCCCAAACCAAAAATGACCTAGCTAACATTAACAAGTATATGTTGAGATCACAGCTTCCTTGGCCATATAAAAGAGATCACAACTCTTATTGCTGTCAATAGTAGTCACATACTTATTTCGAATTCAGTGATTGGTCTTACCTTGAACTTACTTGGGCTGAAGGCACATCTTTTATTTTGCAGCCTGCTACCATTAGTAGCTTCCAAAGACATCTCAAAACCAAAAATGTATGACAATAAGTAAGGTAGTCTATCTTTACTTCATATGCTTCAAAAAAATTCAAACACAAAACTGGTAAAAGATCTATGCACAACCTAGCCTGTAATGTCTTTCTAAGTCCTGCGAATAGATCTAAACTTGGGTAAGGTCCCCATTTCTTAGAGAAGTGAACAAAACACAATAATATAGATAGGATATTGTTATTTGCAAGATCTATGAAAATACCTCTCGACTGCTCTTTGTCTGGATTTTATTTAGAGGCTTCGTGAACTTCGGATAGTGTAATTGCTTTTGAAAGCAATACCCTAAACATCTTATCTGAAGTATAAATTGTAACCTACATGTAAACTGTAAATTTAGTTGTTGCAAAGATATGCACAAAGTTATGTGATTTCATATATGCATTCTAGCCAGGAAATTCCATGGATAGTTTTGAATTGTCGTGAAAGATAATTTGAGAAAGATATCAATCATGTAGATATCAAGAGTCTTGACACTTGTAAGTTTCATATAATGAAATGTCGGCTCTGCACCCAATCTATCGCTCACGTTGTTTCAAGGGTTTACTCCCATAAATTCAATCCAGGACTACCCACAGTGAATGAAGCCCATATTGACCTCAGAGCTTAATACCCAATAATAGAACAGTTTCTACAGTTTAGTGGCAATCAGTAATAACAGTTTTGATTGGACAAAGAGACCATCGATTGTGTCCACTAATGGATTTTAAGGGGTGTTAGTCACATCAATTGAAAACCGACATGTGGTCTTGGAAAGGTTTGCCCAGGTATAAGAAGTGCTACATGGAGGCATATCAGCCTTTCTTGTTGAGAGACTTGAAAGTCTTGGTGCTTTCATAACATCAGGGTTCCAGCCAGTTGCAGGAGTGGAAGTTAGCACCAGTTATTCTAGCACCTAAAGGTATGGAAACTCAAGTGTAAATCTGATATCGTCTCCTTTGCTCAAATGACAAGGAAAGAAAGAAAAATAGCATTTGTTGAATCTAAAAATTCGAGGCAGAACCAAAACATCTACTGGAGCACAAATATCTAAAAGGCCTCATATCATTCCCCATACAAAAGCAAGTCAAACCACTTATAGAATAAATCTTATCCACATGTCCAGTCACACCTTTGAAAGGGCAAACTATTTCAAAAAAAAAATCCAAGTTAAATTCGTCAAATGAAGAACTTTGCAAGGCTAATATGATTGACGTGCAATTAACTTTTGCAGCCTCTTGGATTCGTACATTTCGGAGATTGTTTGGCCCAACAAAATACAATGGATAGAAAACATTATTTGGCCCACCAAAATACAATGGATAAACAAATAAACTATTACCAGTACAAGCAACAGTCTCATTTATGTAGACAGTCAGAACTAAAACCACCAACACTTGAAAATCAATCTCAGTAAAAACTCGTTCATAAGCAAATCTCTCATCCAAAACAACTCGCAAATTTGATTCAAAATAAGGCATGTGTTTTAAATCCAAATTCATTTATGGCATTTCAGAAATAGTATATTTTGATGTTGTTGTATGACGTTGAATAGGAGGCATGTCTTAGAAAGTACCTACACTGCATTGAATCAAAACAACACATATTTTAAACTTGATATCAGTTTTGGGATGACCCTCGTTAGCAAATGGAAACAAAACCAACCAGTCATGTCCTCCAACGAAGCCTTTATGCCTGTCTGTATTCTGAATTTCTTGTCAGGATCAATAGAATAGTCCATTATATGGAACGTTTGTTACCATCGGGTAAAATTTAAGTTGGATTCCCTTGCTTCATAAATATCAGCAGGATATCCCATCATATGCATATTAAGTCAGCACCAGAGAATTCGTCTTCTTCAAATAAGTTTCTAAGTTATCAGCATAGCCTTTTAATGTGATAAATCTACCAACAAAATACATGTTTATGCATCCTTACTACTCTGTTGAGTGTGCCATGAAGATCTGAAGAACAAAACCTGAAACAAGGATCTATGTAGGCTCAAAAGTTTTCCACTAGAGAGCTCTTTTCACACCCTAAGCTCTGATACCATGTTAGAAATAATAATAAAAACAAAAGAATAATACTTTTAAAATTTTATGTTTTCTAGATCAACATACACACACAACATATCTAGATAAAGATTTCTTATTAGAGGCAAATTAGAAATACAGTGGATATGAAACAACAAATTTTTATGAGCATATAGCAATTAGATCTATGAATATTGAAACAAGTAAAACAGAAGCTAGAACTAGTAGATCTAAAACTTAAACAAGTAAATCTAAAATTGAAGCAAGTGAATCTGAAACTTACCTCTTGAATAATGAGAGATGTGTTGAACACACATGTGGATATAAGCCTCTGTATAATATGCTTAGATCTAGTTTAGGTTCATGGATCAACCACTTAGGGTTTTATCTTTGTTAAGAAGAATTTAGGATTGTTTTGCCAATAGAAAAATCTCAAGGAAAGATAACAATAACCCCAAGCAATTTACTTAAACAGTAAACTCTTATATCCAGCAACACCACAGGGATAGATCTGATATAGGTGAGTGAAGTCCACACAGTCCACAAGTCCCTTACTCAGAAAAGAGACATCAAGCTACAAAACCTTACCTGGAAGCTAGAGAGGAGGTATGGTAGCTATGGAGGGAGCCTAGAACGAGGTCGCGGCTCCTAACGCAGATCTGAGGACGAGAGGAGGGACGACAGCCCTACAGCAATGATGGCGGCTAGCAGGGGGCAGACCTCACACAGTAGAAGAGGTCGACTACTAGAAAGGAGCAGATCTCACATAGTATAAGAGGTCGATTGCTAGAAAAGGAGAAAATCTGCAAGTTAGGAAAGTCCAGGCAACAGTGAAGACCTCAGCAAGGAACCATCCAACAAACAACTTCAAGGTAGGACCTTCCAGCACATGAAACCAAAATTGAGACTTGAATAGTAAAAGAAGCCGCAAAAATCAGAGGAAGATTGTCACTGAGGTACCCGCAACTTTGTTGAAGAGTGAGAGTGTGAGTGTAGGAGATAATGAGAATAGGTTCTAATTTATAGTTTAGGATAGGGTTTTAGGTTATTAAAATAATAATTAATATATTGACATATTATTTAATATAAATATTAAATTAATATGTCAATTCTAATATTAATTAATATTCTAATTTTAACATTACAAAACCCCACTCACACAAGATGAAAACCCAAACACATAAACGAAGGGTGACAACCAATCACGGGGTTAGGATAAACAAGGGGGGTTCCTTAGTGGAAAAACATGTCCATATGAATCTCAAGGTGACCAATAAATTTTATCATCACTACATAAGAGGGTACATCACACAATGTGGTCATGTTCATCTGCATAGACTCTCCTAGGTCCCATGGACCATCCCGGGAGAGAGGAAGAGGATCACACATCAACACATCTTGGTATTACACCAAGATCTACCTGGTCAAAGACCAGGTTTCCCCAGAACACATCTAGGGGGCCCTAAAACACATCTAGGGTCTTATCCACCAAGGTACAAGACCAATGATCAACCCATGTATTAAGCATGGGTTCCCTGGAACACATCTAGGGGCCCTAGACACATCTAGAGACTTATGTCAACCACCAAAGAACACATCCAAGGATCAATCCAAGCACTGGGCAAGGATTCCCTTGAACACATCCAGGGGCCCTAGAATACATCTAGGGTCTTTACTGCTTGGTCCTAGACCAAGAACCCCAATCATTTACTGGAGGGCCTCACAAGGGTCTTTTGTCATGGCACTCACTGCTTGGACTCATACCAAGAAACCCCAGGAGTGTGTTGGGGGGCCTAGTCCACAACTAGGGTCTTATGTCATCCTCCAAGAGAATGGCTCTTGCAGCTGCACTAATTTCAACAGTAGGTATATGCAATTACCACACCATCTTTTGTTGTCATCTTAGCAATGTGAAAATGTGACGCAAAGAATAGATTGGAAGAGATACTTCCTTCGAGAGGTTACTTGACTTCCATTATTTCATAGTGTTCCTTCTTGCAAACTTAATTTGGTGTCTCTGAAATTGGACTTGGATGTAAAGATAGTGGAAACTTTGATTTTACTCAAATGTAAGCCATCTACTAAACAAATTGGATCCCTCATCATGGAGTGCTCTTGTCCACTCCAACCCTCACATAGTACTACATTGTTTCTACAAACTTGTAGCTAAATAAAAGGGACTCAAATGTGGAGTGGGATTAAAAGAAATTAGATAAAGATGTAATGGTTTGCCGCTATTTGCTTTGTCTGTGACTCACTCTTCAAAGAGAAGACAAGTATTCATCCATGTCAACAACTGGAATTCATCCAATAACATGAATTCAAGCATTTCAGATCTCTTGCTCATTGACTGCAATCTAACAATAAATTTGTCTACTTGTACATCGAAGTTCAAGAGTTAAGCGTATTTGAGATTTTCTTTGAATTCAGAAGAGAACCAAATCTACGAGTAAATTCACTCATATCTTAAGGTTAGAGGCAAGAGTACATGTTTTGGATAGGTTCTTTGAGTGGAAAAGATTAGCAACAATTCTCATCCTAAGATCTCACTTTGCGACATGGCAAGCCGAACCTTGAGGAGTTTGGTGAAGACAGATCAATGATAGATCCTTCTAATGATCCAAATGGGTGTACATAAATTGTTGTTGCCCTGTGATTACCAAAATGAAACATTGTTTATCCATGGGATTTTACTAATTAAACATTACCTTCTCTTAATTCTGTAACCTTTTCTTCCAGCGGGTCATTGAAATAGGAAGTTTGCATGAATGTTTTATACTACTTGACCTTGCATGAAAAATATTTGCCCAATCAAAATTGTTTGAATTGAGGATAGCTTTACTCAGACAAAAGCAGCACCTCATTTATATTCATCTTTTTGAAACTGAATAATCCTAAACAAACTAATATGTGTGAAAATTGTATTACTTATCAAAATAGGCATTCTCTAAATATAACAGTTGAGCACATAGAAAGTTGTAATAGGAACAGGATTAGTAATAAATTCAAATATCTAGAAATAAAAAGCTCACATTACCACAGAGCAAGATATACGTGAGGTAATATCATCACTTCTGAGTGTGTATGTATTCACAGTTGGTCATAATTGTTGAAGAATTTCTGAAAATAATGTGTAAATGGGTTTTGAAACGCTTCAAAACCCATTTACATGGTTTATTTCCAGAAATTCTTCAACAAATATCATCACTTTACCTGTCTGAGTGAGCTAGCAAGCATAGCGAAGGAAGGTAGGCCAGGACCTTACCTACCTCAGCAGAGCTAAGTACTAGCAGCATCATCAGAAGGTAAATGACCATACCCGAGCTCATATAAGGCCACAACCTTACCTTAGCAGTGTCTAGCCTTGAAATAACAAATTTATATTATTAGCATTCACACTATAACAATATCAATGCATAAAAGTTGCAATCTACACCTTGAACACAATGAAGAGATGAAATGTGCACTAGGTGGTAATCCATTACATTATGCCATCATTTACAGTGGCGATGCAGAGTTTTTTACCACTACAATTTGAAGCTTTTGATGTTAACCGGACCTTTACATTAACATTCATTTCTTTCAGCTTCTGGGGCGGTGACAACATTGACAACATTGCTTTTATTTGTCCTTATCTCTCTTCTATTTTAATTTATAATTTTTTCATGGGTGCTATGGCCTCTAATAAAGGGCTTTTTAACTTTGCTACTGATCTGCCAAATATAACGAACACAGTCCAAAGCACATTGCAACTTACAAGCATAAAGATCGCAGGCTAAATTCAGCAGCCATCCTCATCCTCTTAATCTCCTTTTCAAGAGCACAGGTAACCCTTTAAAGTGTTCTGTAGTAGATAATTTTTTAATAAAAAAATACAATAAATTGAGCATACTATGGGCATCTTATTAACAAATGGATTACAAGTAATTGACTGATAATATTACATTTTCAAAGACTTTCTAGAAAGGAAAGCCATCACGCTTTGTGTTTTGCAAGCGTTGTTTTTCCTCCTCGACTTGAGCTAGCAATACTTCAAGCTCAGCCTCTGGCAATTCCTCTAATCGCTTCTGCAGTAAATGTAGAATAGATAAGACGATGGATTGAAACAACTGTCAATTTTAAGAATCCCAAAAACTCCCCAGACAACATGTTCCAAATAACACTGCATAGTCTCTGAAGCAGTAATCTAAAAGTACAAATTGAACAATAGGTAGACTGCAGACTTGTGTTCGACACACACACAAACACAAGGAAAACTCTTATCCTATATCCAACCACATTTGACATCCATACAAAGAAGAAAGGCACTTGCACAGTCAAAACTTGAGTGATGTAAAACAGAAATGAAAGCAAGCATATGGTTAGTACAAGACCCCATTAAGATAGATCATTATATGTTTGTTCACATCTGCATACAATCAAGTATAATCCTTTAAATTTACTATACATTTTCATCCTTTAAAAACTGTTCCTAGACTCTAGCAGATCTCAAGTCTAAATATCAGATAAATCCAATTGTTCATCACCGAGGCTCCTTCAATGAGATGAACACTAACCCAAACTAAGAAATAGAACCAATGAGCTGTGCAAATCCATTCATCTTAGACAAGAGCCACAGAAGATAATGCAGGAAAAGCCCTTTCAGACATATCATCTAAGCCTCTATAAAACCATGGGTTGCTGAGAACATAAATTCTAACCTACTAACCTTGTAAGGTAAATTCAAGGTGCCAATAAGAACACCACGTTATTGTTGGATCAGATATCACATGCTTGGCATTGGAAAAAAAGGAGCAAATTGTGGTACGTAAAAGAATACCAGAAGTAGAGAGAGAAGATTTAATAAAAGAATTCAGAAATTTGAAGTCTTAGTGGTTGGGCTGACATCACCCAAAGACCTCTTATTAACATTCATGCCTCCTCCAAAAGGGTGGTTGTGATTCTTAAATCACGTAACACTTCAGAGAGGAATAGAGATATTGCATATTTGACAAGCCTATTTAAAGAGGCAATTAAGCAACTTGGTTGTAAGAATGTAGTGCAAATCATCACTTATAGTGCGGCCAATAATGCTTTGGCTGGAGAGATGCTCCAACTCATAGTTGCAGTGGAATTTCCACTCCTGCACATTCACCTTGAACAAACATGTTTGATGTAAATGATAGAAGTTTACCAATGTTATATTTTACTGCACCTTAGGTCCGGTCTATTGTTTCCACAGTTATACACAATTAACCCAATTGAACTGTAAACATAAACACACTGAGATGCCTAACTATATTAGCACAGCGGAAAAAGGAAAAGCTAGCAATTAAATCATACACAAGTACACATGAATTTCAAGCCCAAAATCACTGTTCTTAAACCAAGAACCAATGGGCTCCCGTACCAGGGACAATGGCCTAATTTTACAACAGAAAATTGCCAAGAACACTTACGGAACTTTCCTTGGTTTCTGTGCCAAAAAATCAACTCCGGAAGACTGCTGTCACACACTTGTGACAGCCTTCTTTCTCTGCTGTTCCAAGCCTCTGCAAGTGCTGCTACACACCTGTAACCAGACTCTTGCCTGTCCAGAACACTGCTGTTGTTGCAGCCCTTAAGCCGCCACCAAAAACCCTTAGGGTACTGTTGTAACAGCCCTCCTGGCTGTTCTCAACTTTATTGCTGTTACCCTAGTAACAGCGTTCAAATCTGCCCCTGTAACAGCCCTTAAATACTCTGCAATAGTCCTCAGACTGTCCCCAAACTGCCAGCTGTCCTGCTGCTTGCTGTCACACCTGTGGCAGCCTTGTTCTGAGCCTGCTGTCCACAAAATCTGCCCTGTAGCTTGCTGCTACAAAACTTGCCTCAAGGACTGCTGTAACAGCCCTCAGGGAACTGTTCCAAGGTTGTTGTTACAGCCCTCTAAGGACTATCCTAAGGCTGCCCTAAAGGGATACTGCAGACCTGCCCTTAGGCCCTGCTGTTAGGCTGATATACCAGCCCTAAAATTCTTCCCAGCATACCTGTAATTGATCTCTGAGCGTCCAATACACCTCCAACACCTTGCTGTCCACCTGTAGTCGCCTCAACAGACCTGCAGCCTCTCTCTCCTTCCTGGCCGAACCACTTCAGCACACCTGTAATTGCTGTCCAGGTTTCCAAAAGGCCTGCAGGAGCCTCTCCAAGGCTGCGGCCCTTTTCCCTTGGCAGATCAAACTCTCTCTAGGCTGCAGTTGCCTCTCCTAGGCTGGCCGAGCCTCCTAGCAGCCCTCACGGCTGCTCTTTTACTCCTCCTACAGCCTCCTCTAGCCTACTGCTCAACTCGACCCTCCTAGCACAAAGAAACCTTCCCAGAAAAAGACCAAAAACAGCAAACACTAAGCCTTACGGCTTCCTCCATGGCTAGACCTGCCGTCACCACACTTGGACTGAAATTTCCCAGCTCTCTCCACACAATGAATTGTCACAATGACCTCTCTTATTTATACAAGTCTAAGGGGTCATTATAGAAGCCCCTCCACAAGTCAACATCAAATTAGACTTTCTTGTGGGTGTGAAGCCCCAACACAAACCAACAAACCCATGAAGCCCCAGCTTCACTCTAAAGGTGGTTTTCATCAAACGAAGAGTCCATTGTGGTGCCAACGATGATTCCTACGTGCCTAACACTTAGGCGATGTGAGAATACATGCCTGAAGCTACAAAAATCAACAACTAATTGTTTACTGAGTTTACAGATTGTTACCTGTAAAGTGAGATGTCCACTCTAGAGTACAAATGTCATGCTCCAATGGCAATGTCCTACACAACGACTTCAAGGTGATGTAGCTACAGAAGGGAACTCCACACCACTCCATCACGAGCCTCCATGGACTCCATCTATCCTCCAAAGCAATGTACTCCATTGGGTCAACTACCCCCTACAAGAACATTGTCGAAGCCCCAGAAATCCCCGAGCCATCTCCAATTCTCTAAACAGAAAACCAAGCTGCCATTTGCCAACTAGGGCTTGAAGCCCTCCTCCATGATGCACAACGTTCCACATCCCTTGTAGGGTGCTCTCCAGACAAGTGACTCCTCCATGAGGCCTTAATGAAGGGTGTCCACCAAGCTTCCAAGAGATCTTCAATGCCCAAAAGAAGAACACAGAGTCCACAATCAACTGAGGTCAAACATCCATTGAGAAAGCAATCTCAACTGTGCATATCTATCACGGACCATCTCTCATGCTCCAATACATATCAGACCATCCAGGACATACACAATGCACACCAAAGCTCATGAAGCACCCGAAAACATGGTGTAAATACTTCCAGAGTAACCCGAAAATCTAACAAATATATGCCAAATCTGTAACTTTCTCCTAGGAATGTAAAAGATGCCTTAAAAATAATTCTCAGATGGGACGTCATGCATCAAAATATAAGATCATCCTCTAACTCCAACACTCAAGATCTTCTGCATATAAAAATGGTAACACCAATGATTTTGACTATTTGAGAGCTTGATAGAAGTTTTTCCAATCCTACCAAGGTCTATAAGCGAAGGTATCCTCATAATTCTCCTTTAGTAAAATCTTTATTTGGAGGAAGACTTCCTTTATCTCCAATGGCTCAACGACCATGGGTTACCAATGCCTTCAAACCTTTAGATATGTTTACGATCCAAGGATACCCTCACGCTATGCCTCAAAAGTTTGATAAGTTGTTGCCTAAGTTTTCTGGAAACAATGTCATCACTACTGAAGAGCATGTGGATGCCTTTTATATGTGCTTTCAAAATCACCATCTCAATAATGATGATGAAGATGTGGTTATGAAACTTTTTGCTGCTTCTTTAGTTTTGGTGTTAATTTTCCTAAGCCCAGATCTGATCTCTAATTCCAATAAAAACAATTTATACCCAGATGCATGCACAGAAAATGATAAATTCCAGATCTGATTTTTATGAACAGAACTACACTGAGCTTATTAACAACGCATGCACAGTGGAAAATAGAAAACCAATCACACACATTAACACACAAAATTTTGGGTAAACTCCCCTGGAAAGACTCCGAAGGGAAAACCAGCAAATGAGAGATTTTATTGATTCGACACATAGAGAAGAAATCTAGAAAATTATTATAGCAATTAATGAACTTGTACTTAACTTAGAAATCGTGCCACAGAAATTTGCACAGGAATTCGTGCCAAACAGCACTTCGCTCTGCCTTGATTTTTGTGCACATCAAGCTTGAAACACTGCCCAGCCTGTCTCAATTTGCATGCAGATCTGAAGTTGTTCTGCTGCCTGAAAAATGCACCCAGCCTGCCTCGATTTGCATGCTGGTCTGACTGCTAATCTCTGCGATTTGGCTGCCTTGGGAAATGTGCCGTTGTTGTCCCTGCGATTTTCTCCTAGCTATTCCCTTTTCCTCTTCTCTTCAACTCTTTCAATCTTCTCTTCATTTCTCACAATGAGTCGAATTTTTTTATCTTAAGCTTCTTTTATCATAATATCTCCAACCTCATAATCTTCACCAAATCTACAGACGAGATCGATTTAGATAAACGGTCACGATATAATCTAAAGTTCACTTTAATTTACTTTATGAACTTTAGCTAAGCCAACATTAATTAATAATTAATTAATGTGCTTTTGATAAAACTCACTTTATAAAAATAAAGTAAGCCTGAGAAAGTTGTGCTTTTGAGGAAGGTGTTCTGCACCACCCCCAGCTTATCTTTGAAGAACACAAACTTCCCCTTTAACAAAATTTTCATGAGGATGACCACAACCTGCTCATCTATAGAAATGTACTAAAGCCTCTCTGAACATAGTCCCGGATGAAGTGATACCTAATCTCGATATGCTTCTACCTGTCATGGAACACTGGATTTCTCCGAGAGTTTAATGCAACTTTGATTATCACAGTGAATGATGGTCGGTTCAGTGTTGCCAGAGCGTGGGAGCGAAGCGGGAGCGGGAGCGGGAAGCAGGAGCGGGAAGCGGGAGCGTGGGAGCGCATTTTTCAAAAAATGGTTGGGAGCGAAGCGTCTCCGGAGCGTTTATATATATATATATATATATATATTCAAAAAAAAACATGTAGAATGCCAAACTAGATGCAAAATTTATGAAACATGTATGTTTGTGATACTTCCAATATATGAAATGTCATCTAAATTCCATATTATCCATCATTCCATGAATCTTACGTAGTNTGATCATTGTCATGAGAGCTATGAAAATGACTTCTGAATAGGAGCTTAGCATCTCTTTCACCTTCAGCCTTAGAATCAGTCTTTGGGTTATCTCCATAAAAAAATAAAACTATCTCTAAAATCCATATACTTTGGACATGCCTCTAAGTCTTACAAACACCGGATTGATAATAAATGCACTCTGATTTACTTAGGTAGATCTTGAGCTCAACACCCTCCATGGGCTCATAAGTCACAGCGATCATAGCAATGTCAATCACATCTAATAATCAAATTACCCAAACATGTGCATCAAACCCCCCTTTACCCAGCCAAATGTTCAAAGGCGTTATGTAGTTTAACAAGCCAGGTTTGGAGAGGGTCTCGGGATGTCCTATTGGGCTAATCCTCCTCAAGTTTGGGGTGTTTCCCAGGTGAAGACCAATCTAGGTCATGTAGGTGTATGAGATGGTGTAAGGAATGTTTGGGCAAGTGGTGCAGTGATAACAGGGAAATGTAGGTCTTACTTGTGAGTGCCTTTGTAGAGGGCGAGTTGCACCTTGTCATGGATGCCATTGTCTCCTAGCCCATTCAATGCCTTTTATTCTTTGTCTTACTGCTTTTTCTTTTCAAGAGAATAGTTGGAGGACACTATCCTGGCGTGGTGACCAATGGTGACAGTGTTACCCACAAGCACTTCACGGAGATGAGAAGGTTGTCTCGTGATGAGACACCCTTTGTCTTGGTTATGCCACCAAGAACCACTACCCTGGTTTGGTGACCAGATGGATGGCGGTGTCATACCGCTACATGCTCATGGACCTAATAGGTCGGCTCATGATGAGACCTCCTATCCACCAACTAGATCTTGAGTTTTATTTTATTTTACAAGTCCCCTTTTCTTGTTGAGAAGCCATTTATTGCTCTCTCGGGAATCCCTGGGCAAAGCATCTCAAGGTTTCATTTTGGCTTTTAACTTTTGCCAGCTACTTTTACCTTCTGGGCCTTTAGTCCCTTCTTCCCACAAGGCAAGGTACAACCCTTACTAGCTTGGCAAACCCAATGCCCGAACCAAGGTAGGGGAAAGATGAGATGGACAATGATGAAAAGTGGTAAGTATGGAAGGAATGGACAATGACCTTTCATAGACCCACCCAATGGCAACTCATCCCTAAGGGAACCAACTTACTAAGGCACTCTATCATCCCTCCCAGGTATGGACAAGTTAAAGGGCATAATTTCCAAACAAACGTTATGAAACAAAGAGAGCTCAGTGCACACATATTCAAATCCTTCGAAAATCAGAGTGACACATACCATGATACCCTGACTCATTACCTCATGGAGCAAGACCCACTACTACTTCAGAATCAGGCTGATGAGATGGATGTTGTTGTTGTTGATAGACAGGAGGCGTTAAAGAAAAGATGGGCCCTCCAAGGCCAATCTCAAGTCATATGGCTCTCGGTACTCCATGTCTAGGACCTGTGGACCTTGAGACATAATCTCCTTAATTATCCCTAGGATATGGGATAACATGATCCATAATAACAAAGTGTATAGAAATCCTTTTTTGGGAGATTTTAAAGAATCCTTTTATGAGGGATAAAAGTGGTCATTGGCTCACTAAGGCTAATAATAGATAGAAGCCTAGCTAGAGACGTGGAAGAGCACATCTATGAACCCAACATGCAAGATGGTAGGTAAATCTGACAAAGCTTCTAACCCCACAAAACCCAATAGTGTTTACACATCAAATAAATAAATTGATTCTAGTCAGGGAATTAGAGAAGGTTGCTCAAGGATCCTCCTTGTCCTCTTCCAAGACAAACTAATGTGATGATCATTTCTATCAGGTTGAATTAAATGTGATTAAAAGCTAATCTTGTTTTCCAATGCCATGATTGATAGATTAAGAGAACTGGTGTCAAAAATTACTCGTGCATACTTGCCATGAGTGTCACTAGCTCAAATTGGAAGAAAAGAAACTTCTATTTCATTTTATTGTACATCCAAGGAAAAAGACTGCTTGGAAAAAAGCTTCACTTCTTTGTTCACAAAGGTAGAATATACCGCAGTTTCATAAAGACCTTTGAGACAGATGGCTAAAGGAATACAAAAAAGAATATATTGTTTCCATTTAATGGCAGATGTGACAGATGGCTAAAGGAATACAAAAAAGAATATATTGTTTCCATTTAATGGCAGATGTAAATGGAATCTGGATTCCATATTGTATTCTGACTTTGTGTTCCAATTTTTGAGAATAGATTTAGGGTTTAAATGCAAGCCCAAAAATTATTACTCTCCCATTTTCTAACTTCTAGCACGGCTTGAAAGTTATGTGCACACACTACCCCAACCGAGTAGTGGGATGAGCATCCTAACGACTCATAGAATAGTCCTGATCATTCAAATGATCATTTCTACAACGAGCTTATTAGTTGTTCACCTCTATAAGCAGCCATGTGAAGGGTAAAGTGCACCAATCAAACATCTGCATGGCATGCTTACCAGACTGCCCATTACAATGTGGATTATAGAGATTCATGAAGAATAGAATATTTTGTAGTAAAACTATCCTAACCCAGCAATATACATGTCAATCATGGAATTTGTTTCAATCGTAAGAAAACCAAAATGGAGAAGAAATCTTTGACACACAATTTTGTAGTGAAATAAGGCTGGACAATGGGAAGTTATCAGATCATCTAGCACTGAAAATATCTCCCTATAAATGGTTGGAAAACAACTAAAGATGAATTAACATTGAATATTAAATCAACAAAATGAAAAATGCATATTGCTCATCAAAGTGCCCAAACCTTACTTATGCATGGGCAGCATAATGAATTACAGATCAACATACCTGCATGACTTTATTTTCATAGTCACGGAGTTGTTGAGCATATGTCATGTCTTTTGATGAAACCCTGAATATGTATGAAGAAATCCATCCAACAGTGAGGCCTAGCACCATCACCAGCTGCACAACATTCCCTGCCTTCGTAGAGTCTAGTCCAATAAACTATACCACATCATGAGTTCAAATGTGTCAGCAAAAGATAGAAGAGATAAAACA
Organism: Picea sitchensis; assembly: GCA_010110895.2. Taxonomy (NCBI): domain Eukaryota; kingdom Viridiplantae; phylum Streptophyta; class Pinopsida; order Pinales; family Pinaceae; genus Picea; species Picea sitchensis. The sequence goes on from SNQJ01S0008968.1 coordinate 65,395, forward strand.
TTGAATCTGATAGAAGATATTAAGAAAATTAGCAAGTAAAATTTCATCCACTACAATTGACAAGGGAAAAAAAATAAGAAATTAAACACTCTAGCAATGAGGTATGCATAGCTCTGACTATACCTCCAGTCCATATTTCAGTCCGAAACCAAAACCTGTCAACCCAAGGCCAATTAGCAATACATCCTTTCTTGTATACCCAAATGGTATCTGCCAAGATACAGAAACTAGGCCAAGTAAGATAAATTGCAAATAACATGGCATTAGAGAAAAACTCAGACAAACACGTGCTATTCTGTATACATGTGATATCCTAAGCATATGCAGAATATTGTTTCATGTAAAGAAAATTTATGGTATTTCTATCCAATGCTAAGTGTTTCCTAGATTCTGGAATGAACCTTACCTCTACAAATTCCTTACAAAATTGGTCACAAAATCTGCAAAATACCAGCTTAGAGATGTTTCTATACTTTGAAGAGGCGTTTCATGGTTTCTGTACTTTTAAGAGGCATTTCACTACTTTATCTAGCTTAGCCCCAATCAATATTGACAACTTCAGGATGATGGATTATTCATTAGCCCCACGTAACATGGTTTTAATTAACTACAAAATTGGCATTATCAAACTTAATCTGATTTGATCTTCTTGATATTGTTACATTGATGTCATCCACCCATCAATTTCCGCAATCAAAATGTAACCTTCAAGGACTTCTGATTTTTACTTTTTTCCAATGATGTATGATTTAGTCATATTAACAAATTAGGCATCCATATCCCAAGCCATTTCCATTTCAAAACCTCAAGATAGAACACCCATGCCATGGAAATTTGCTCAAAGTACCAGTTCTCTTTCTTTTCATTTCTAGCTAAAATTCCAAATCTCAGAAGAATTAATAAATTGGAAAGGTCTAGAAAGGCAAGTAAATGATACACTATCATCATGGATTGCATAGAGATGATAGAAAAAGTGTCCAAAGATAAGTCCAATTGAGTAGTCATTGATTCACATGGCAACCAACTGACACAAATTGCCATTATGGACTGAAAACTGTGAATTTTCCAAAAGCCCTAGATGACTTGTCATATGTTTCTCTTAATTAAATAAATCAGATCTGAACTTATTTAATCACAGAAATGAATATTTATGAACATGCAACAATCACATATATAGCTGGAAAATGAACAGCAGAAACAATAAATGAATAACACACATGCACAGTGATTTTCCCCTTGAAATCAGCTTATCATTCCAACGATCAAAGCTTACAATGTACCTCCACAATCTGCTGTAGCTTAGTAGTTGTACGGTAAACAAAACACTACAGAACAGAGAAGTATAACCTGCTGAAATAGAAGTATGGCTCTACTGAAGAAAGAAGGCAGCAGCAGCTACTGCTGTACGACTATAAGGTGCTGCTTCTGTACGGATTCCCTCTTGCTGTTTGCTACAGCGGATCTGCACTTTCTCCTCTCAGATGCACTCGCCTTCTTCTCTCAGTCTCCGCCTCTCTCAAGTGTTCCTATGTATGTTCCAACTTCTCCCATCTTGTCCTATTTATGCTTTGAGAGAGATAACTAATCTCCTCAATCATAGCAACTAATTTCCAAAATCTTAGCAACTAATCTCCTTAATCCTAGCAACCACCTTATCTCAACAATGAGTGTACGGCTTAATATTAGAACCTTCTAATTTCTAACTCACTGATATTCTAGAATATTTTATTTAGATTTTTAAGACTAGGAGAACATGGGAAATTTAATTTTTATTTTTATTTATTTAAGTGAAATTACAAGATGGTATTATTTCCCACTTTTCCTAATTATTCACTCAAAAGTCGTCTCGAACTACTTCTCACAGGGTCACACCTAACCTGTGCAAGAAGCTTCTGCTTGAGCTACATTTCTCAACAAAAACTACAACAGCCAAAAAGCACATAACAATAAGTCCAACTTAGTAATCACCGACTGTAGTATCTAGTGTCAATTTCGCTAGGCAGCCAGATGATGCAAACTATTATGACCGAATACAATCTCAGTGAAAACCATATACTAATAACTTATAAGTCCAATTTCAAAACCAATGATCATTAACTAGAAGTATCCAATTCTGATTCAACAAATCATCAAAATGAGCAGGTCCCAAAACACAATGTCAAAGTGTTTTTCTAACATGAAACTTAACAATTTCTCGACACAAACTATCAGTTTATGGTAGTGTTATTGTTGTCACCTTTATACACACCTGGGTAACGTGGAAGAAATCTTCAATCCACTCGGTGTGTCCTTGGGGGCAAGTTAGAGTTAAGGTGCTGTCACCTAATCCTCAACTCCTCCGTCTAGGCCAACTCCTAGCGAAGCCAAGGGGGGTAGTCCCTAAAGAAAATAATCGATGGCTCAAAACTAAATCTAAGCAATTAGTGTTCTAGGAGTTTATTGCAAAAGACAATATATGAAGTAGATCTATTCTAAGAGCATATATCAATCAACCACCACAAGATACATAAAGAAATACTTGCATAAAAGGATACTTAAGATAACAAGATGCAAGTAAACTAGTAAATGCTTCAAGATAAAATATAAATGACTAAAAAGTAAAAGTATTTGAAGCAAATGGCTTTGTAAAATGTGTGATGAAACCAATGCCTTAAAAGTATCGTGGGTAGTTGTTGATCACGTATTTTATTAGATTGTCTTTTGTAGGTAGATTAATGAGATTGTAAAAAGTAAAGCAAGCTAAACTAAGTTTGGCCTCTAGAGAGGTTATCCCTTTAACTCAAAGATTTGTTGAGAACTTGCCGAAACCCAATGGTTTCACCAACAAGCCCACTAAAGGTGTCGGAGGTCCAACACTGAGGGGAACAAGCCCGAGATATTCAGTGAAAGTTCGCACACTATCCCTAGGCGGTTCTTTAAGCCAAGCAATAGTCCACGTTTGAGATTGTCCTATTATTACTACTCCACACTGACCAGTACAGCGTGTATGAAACTTAGTCCTAGAAGATCAAGACAAGCTCGCAACTAGAAGGGTCAGGAACAACACTAGGAGCTGAGGGGAAATGTTTATTTTAAACAATAAAGCAAAGTACTGAAAAGGAAATGTTTTTCTAATTACTAAGTCTTCACTGACCAGCCTCTTACGAAGAGCTAAGCAGACGGTTTATTTGACAACTTTGAAATTGCAGAAAAGAAAAATCTAATCTAACAATTAAAGTATTACTTCCCAAATTGAAATCTAATCTATGTGAAGGTTGTAGTGCTTTGTGATGAATTAAAAGATTAATTTTAGCTTAACCTTAGGTGTGAAAATTGATTGTAAGCTAAAATTGCAGAAAATGGGACAATCACCAAAACATCGTTCGCCCTCGAGGGGATGAAGTGTGGAAGCTTGTAGCCCCACTGATTTTATTAATGAAATTACAAATATCTTTTTTGGAATGACTTGTGACCATTCATTAGGGGGGTCACAAGTGTTTACAAAGTTTTACAAATGTTTATTGATCAAAGGGGTGCTCTCGGGGGTCCCGGATGCTCCAAATCCGCCAAATTTCGACAGAGTATCCTCCTATATGTTTGCCAACCTGCAAAAAACAGCAAGCAAACTATGACAAAAGATGGACAAAAACACTTTGGAAGTGTCTTTAGTTATTAGTATGAAAACCCAAAAATTTGACTAAATAAAACTAGTGTAAAAATTGCAAAATGAACTAAGAAAAGCAAGCTAAAAAGCTTGTCTCCTTAGGATCTTTGTTTGCTGTTTTAAAATAGCAAACTAAAGGCACTCTAATTGTCAAATATGGACTTAAAAGATCTTTGAAATAAGTCAACTTTTAGCCTCTAAAAATTTCGAAGTAAATTACTTGCTAAAAGTGACGTTTCTTGCGCTAGATCTAACTTAAGATGATGAAATGAAAATGAAATCTAGATCTAACTTTTAAATTCACTTACTAACTTAGATAAGAAGGATTTTGAAATCTGATATATATCTAAGATAAAGTAAGCAACTAGGAACTCAAATAGATTTTAGAGAATAAATGAGATACGAGAGAAAGAATGTCGAATGGAAGCCAATTTTGGGCTATGGGGTCTCTTTGATGTATTGAAGAGGGAATCCTTCCGATTAGATGGACTTGAAGGTGTTGGAAACTCAAGCTAGAGTCTTCCATTCTTCCAAATTAGAGATCCTGCAAACTTAAGACAATCTTACAAAGAAATTGTTAAAAGTAGATGCATCCACTTCCTACACATTCAATCTAGAAAACATGAATTCAAGCAAGAATGACATGAAATCATAGATTAAACATGCTATAATAAGATCTAGTAATGCAAGCTAGCTCACAAATATCTTATTAAAGGATTAATAACAAATACAATTGCAAGAAGAGAGGTCTACCATAATCTCAACACATCCACAAAGAAGAATGGCATACAAGACACCAAGAGTGACCTCCAAAGTCTTCCAATTTTATTCCACAATAGCTTGAAAGCAAATTACAACAGCATAACTTTACATAACCAAATCTGATTACAATAGGAGAACTAGCTCCATTATATAGCAAAGGGGAAGGAGAGCTCCATGGAGGAGGGCGCACCACTTGGAGAGGTTGAGTGAGACAAGTGTGAACAAAGGGCTGCCAGCTCTCCTAACTTCCCATAGAATGCCAAGTGTGAAGCTCAAGACCAAGAGGGAGGGCGCCACCTCTCAAGAGGTGGGCACCCTCCTCAAGAATGCACCACCTCTCCCAAGAGGGGTGCACCTCCCAAGAGAATATCCACATAACTCAAGAGAAAATCCAACTAACTCTCTTCTAACTCAAACTCTTACTCAAAGATGCTTTCCTTTGCTTCCCTTTGGCTGCCACATAGCCTTTTAGGCTTTATTTCACTAAAAACATGTCAAAACATGTTTTCAACAACTTTGCTAAAACTTAGCAATTCTAATTTCTTATGTCTTTTTTGGGTTTTGTGAGTATAATTGACTTTTTAGTGATTCAAATCACTAATTTCACTCACAAAAGTGGGTACTTAGGTAAAGTGGATGCCCTAGGTTCAAAAATGAGCACCCCCATGGCATATGAAGCCTCCTAGTACCACTTTTTTAATACAACTTCAAACTACAATTAAAAAATTCCGTTTTACAGGAAAAAAATTATTTACTGAAAAAATTAAAAATCTTAAGGGGGACTTAAGCACATTTCCATGAAACTCTAGGAAGATGTTTAGCATGGTAATATACATTAGACACTAGGCATATAAGACCATGCTAAGGCCTAACCATGAGTATATATTCCAGCTTTGAAGGAATTGAGAGAAAAAACTCGGAAATTATAAATTGCTTGGACAGCAGAATATAATTAACAAGTAAAAAAAAAACACTCCAGAGTAACAACTCATGTCTAATTCTTAGGAGGCTAAACCTTTTACAAAATTCATCATGCAACACCTCTTATTACAATTCCCCGCAGGGTATGGAAACGTGGTAAAAATTTTAAAAAGGGGTCATAATGGTCGACTGTACTTCTGAACTCTGAATTACCATACTGCAAGTGATTGAAGTGATTGTTCAATCTTTGGCGGCTCAACTGCAAGTCCATCCTAGTGCAACTTGGTGGATAACAGTTACCATACTCACAGGATTCAACTTCGACTCCCAAGTCTGATTCGGGTCAGTGAGGAAATCAATCCATGTCAACTCCAGAACGAGCTTAACTCGATCCATGTTATCACAAAATCTAGCACTTGTGCAAAGCCTTCACAAAGTACTTGACTAGTGTAACATGTAGAAGTAGCTGCCACGGTCACCTAAGGAAATAGTTCCCTTGTTTTAGTGAAGGAAAGAGATCCAACAAAAGGGAGGCCTCCCTAGCAAGCTTAAAGGATCCTATAGCAAGTTAAGGCAAGTCTATGGCCCCTTATCTTTGTTGCTTGATCATGCTACTCACAGAACAAGGTTAGAGGTGAGGTTGAGATGGTTTAAATGCCTGCAGGTATAGGGAGTGTTTCTAGGATGATTTAAGAGGTCTACCACAGTCAAGGGGTCAACTAAAGGCCACAAAACACTACCTACCAAAGAAAAAGCCATGGTTGTAGATAAACTTGAATAAAGAAAACTTCAACATATAACAGTTTTGCAACAACAGCAAGTAAACAGTCCTAAATTAGTGAAATGGAAGGAAAAATATGTGCCAAACACTAAGTAAAAGACTAGCAAACCATAAACTATAAAATTTCTTAAACCCAGATGTCAGTTTAATCACAAAAATGCAGAAGCACCATTTAATTAATTACGCTGGGTTAATTTCTTCACAAAAATAAAACGCACAGCAAAAGAAAATAACCAGGAACTTAAGCAATAAAGAACAGCAACAAACACATCACATGCACACTGATATTTTTGGACAATCGTCCCCGAAAAAACCCAAGATGGGAAAATCGGTGCAGCAGATTCGGAGATATATTATTTCAGCAGGAAAATATGAAGATCTTCTTATAGTACAAGTTGTCCACAATCAATAGCTGAGAGAAATCTCAGTGCAACCCTCCAAGACAAAGTATAGCGACTTCCTCAACCCCCTAGCATCAACTCACCTTTGCAAAAACTTCAGCAGGCAACCTTTGCGCGATCACCTGTGCGAACTCGTACGACACTGTGAGAGCCTTTGCGTGAGCAATACGTGACCCCCCTTGTGTGCTACTGAAGCGACCTCTGCTTGATCATGTAGGTGTGGTGACCCACTGCAATCTATTCCTCCCTGTCTCCCTGCGAATATTCTCTGTCTCTGAATCCTGAAACCGACCTCCTCAAACTCAATCGATTTCTTCTGCATACACTAATGCGTCCCATTGGCAAGTCGATCCTCCTTTTTGTTCATTGAGCAAAGTGAAATCCCTAATCTCTAAGGATAGATGGTTGAGAGCGCCTCCCACTACCTTGATGAAATCGATGGTTCAAATTAAATGATCCATCACTTAAATAATTTCTCCTTTAACTTGAGAAAAAGCACTCAATAACATCAACTAAAAAATATAACACATTTTCAATTATTTTCCTAAGTTGAAAACTATAGGGAAATTAATTAATCAATTTTCGCCACGTTTCATTGTCCCCCCCACCATGCTAGGACGCTGCAAGGTGTGGAAGACCTTTCGATGCTATACATCTCAACACTTCCTCTTAGTGAGGAAGGGATTCTTTCTCAACCCCATCTGATCTCTGAACTTCGTGAACTTTTGTTTGCTTAGTGCCTTGGTAAAAATATCTGATATGTGTTCATCAGTCTGTATGTAATCAAGCCTCACGGCTCCTCTCTGTACACAATCCCGGATGAAGTGATACTTGATGTCAATGTACACAATCTCAGAGAGTCTGATGTCAAAGTGTATCACTGTAGCCTCTATCTCCTGCCCAAACAGTCCAAAGAGTAACTTCCTCAACCACAGTGCCTCACATGCTGCCAAGCTAGCTGCCATGTACTTTGCCTCAGTAGAGCTTAATGCCACTGAACGTTGTTTCATGTAGAACCAGGAAATGACGCCCGATCCAATGCTGAAATAGCAACCTGAAGTACTCTTCATGTCTCCCGCACATCCTACCCAGTCAACATCTATAAACCCTGCTAACTTCACTCCACCAATCCGCTCATACAATAGTTTGTACTCCACCGTACCACTAAGGTAGCAAAGCAAATGCTTCGCAACTATCCAATGTACTCTCTGAGGGTCCACCATGAACTGACTCAGAGAGTTTACTACGAAACTGACAGTTGCCTAAGTGTTGACCAGATACATGAGCGATCCAATCAACTAACGATAGATAGTGGGATCTACTATCTTTGAATCTGATGCATCAATCTTTCTCTAGTTCATAACTAGAGGGGTAGACATAGGCTTGCAGTCCATCATCCCGAATCTGTGCAAGATCTCCATTGCATACTTTCCTTGTCCAAGGAAGAACCGCCCATTCGTCTTCCAAACTTCCAAACCTAGGAAGTAGTGCATCAGCCCAAGGTCCTTCATTTCAAACTCAACTGCAAGGTTGGCCTTGCAGTTTGCTATTAGTTGCTCATCCCTTGTCAGAAATAGGTCATCTACATATAATTGTTAAGGTTTAAGCTATTATTAGGTTTCTTTTATTTCATTAGATAACCATAGCATAAATAGGATCACTGAGAAATACACAATCACAAGAGACACCTCATTTATCCTGGGAAACCCTCATGGGGGAGAAAACCCAGCAAAAACTTCCTTAATATAGATAGCCAATACAATGCCAAGAGATAACTCAAACAAATACAGAAAGTCCTCTCCCAAGAATGCGCCTCTCTCTCTCTCTTCTTCTCTAACTGCAGCTCCAGACTTGCGCTATGATCATCAAGTGAGTGTGTGAACAAATGAGGGGCTAGCCTCTCTTATTTATACAATCTAGCACGTGTGAACTGGGGTGTCTTTTAATTGGTTGGGCCGACTTCTCATTCTGGGTGGTTATAACCACTTTAATATATTCTGGGTGGTTATAACCACTTTAATATATTCTGGGGCCGACTTTTCATTTAGCCCATTACAATTAGGGTTTCACCAATTCGCAGAAGGAGATTTGGTCAATTATAATACCCGACATGATCAATCCGCAAAAGGGGATTGATCTAATGAATAATACATCAATAATAATTAGAATACTCTTTGCAGTTACATTATTTCAACACTCCCCCTTAACAAGAAGGGTATTCTACAAT
>SNQJ01S0008968.1:76731-99508 GCA_010110895.2 Picea sitchensis
CTTACAGGGTATACTTGGTGTTGAATACCAAGTCTAAATATGGAAGATAGAGTCAGGCTTCAAGTGAGATCTGCTTCCTGTTCTAATGTTCGGTCATCTTTGGAGCCTTCTGCTCCTTTCAATCAATCTTCATATGAGATACTCTGAATCTAAAGAGATGGCTTCTTCTTCATCTTCTTTGGTACATGAGTGTTTATGGTCATGTACATACTCTGCTTCATGTCTCATATAATATGTTGTCTTCAGCGACCTTCACTTATAGCTTCCTTAGGGTTATCACCTGGGACCTGAAACAAGGTCAAGAAAACAACAAGCAAGAACAATACTCCTTTGATAATAAAACAATAGCACAAATAATCATTCACAGTAGCTCCTTTAGAGCTATCACTTGTGGCCTGTCTAAAGCAAAGATCAAAAGTAAGAGATACAATACGAAATGAGGTCAACAATCTTATAGTGTTGTGATCAAACATTCCTCCATGGCAATCTGGAACTAACACGAGATTTCTCCTAGAGGAGATGTTAGTTGTATCAAGCAAATGATTACATTAAGCATTTATCTCAATATGCTCACATGCTACCAAGTATAATACTATTCAAGGACTGTTATCTCAACTATAGTGTTTACTTGTAACTTGTCATGTGCAACTTTGAATCTTCTCAACTCAATCAAAACTGGGACCTGGAGCTTTGTCTTCAAGAGTGTGTTGCTTTTCTTCTCCTTCATTCAAGATGACAAGTGCTTTCTTCAACTTGTCTTCTGTACTAGGACAATATGATAACAGAAGGTTGGGTTAGAGAATGAACTCTATGATCTCAACTTTTAATCCATCTAATACCTTGACTCGGATTTTGACCAAGGGTTAGAATGATCGTCATAGCTACAACATGCAACACTGATCAAAATAATGTCATAACAAATAGATGCATATCAAAATAATCACACCTGGGTTGCATTATTCCTCTGAACGTGTTGGATCTTGAGATCCTTCTGGATCTATGGAAAGAGATCCCTTCTCCTGCAAATACCCTTTAACGCTTAACAATTTAAACATATGTGAGTACATACCTCTGATAGCATTTGCAGGCAGTGGCACCATCTGGAAGCAACAACAATGATCACCAACTCTTAAAACCTTCAAGGGTGATTGCAACTAGTACTACAATTGATATTCAACTAGTACTGCAACTGCAATTGATACTGCAACTGGTTCTGAGACTGCAGCTGCAACTGCAACTGGTTCTAAGACTACAGCTGCAACTGCAACTTAGGGTTTTATGAGGAAACCATAATTTTTCAAACATTAAATTTTGAAATTCTGATCGAGGGGAGAGATGCGTTGAGCTAAGGCTGGTAAGCTGGTGCAGTCAGATTTCTGAAAATCCAAATTTTACCCCCTCAAACTGGACCAGCAAATTTCTGGACTGGTGCTTCTGGTTTTCTGGTACCGGTGAAAACTAGGGTTTGACTTTTCGAGAGATCTATCCACTGAAAAGGTGCGCTAAAGGTGCCAAAGAATTCCTTGGGTTAGGGCACACTTTTCTAGATGGTTTTGAGGTTGAAACTCTTCTTCAATAAAAAGCCCTAATTTGCATGTACGGCAACAGTAACGTTTTTCTCTTTCTCTTGTGAAAGATGCTCTCTTCAGCTTAGCTCTGATACCATGTTAAGGTTTAAGCTATTATTAGGTTTCTTTTATTTCATTAGATAACCATAGCATAAATAGGATCACTGAGAAATACACAATCACAAGAGACACATCATTTATCCTCGGAAACCCTCGTGGGGGAGAAAACCCAGCAAAAACTTCCTTAATATAGATAGCCAATACAATGCCAAGAGATAACTCAAACAAATACAGAAAGTCCTCTCCCAATAATGCGCCTCTCTCTCTCTCTTCTTCTCCAACTACAGCTCCACACTTGCGCTCTGATCATCAAGTGAGTGTGTGAACAAATGAGGCGCTGGCCTCTCTTATTTATACAATCTGGCACGTGTGAACTGAGGTGTCTTTTCACTGGCTAGGCCGACTTCTCATTCTGGGTGGTTATAACCACTTTAATATATTTTGGGGCCGACTTTTCATTTAGCCCATTACAATTAGGGTTTGACCAATCCACAAAAGGGGATTTGGTCAATTACAATACCCGACATGATCAATCCGCAAAAGGGGATTGATCTAATGGATAATACATCAATAATAATTAGAATACTCTTTGCAGTTACATTATTTCAACAATAATACCAAATGACAGGTACCTCCCTTACAAGAAAATACAGGTTCAGGTCCGCCTCGCTCCGCTGGAAACCCATCTCCCTCAAGTAGCTTTCAATCCTCGAACACCATGCCGGAGGTGCCTACTTGAGCCCATACAAGGCTCTCTTCGATCTACACACATGCGTTAGCCTATCCCCAACATCGAATCCCTATGGCTGCTCTATGTATACCTCTTCCTCAATCACCCCATTAAGGAAGGCAGTCTTCACGTCCATTTGGTGAACCCGCCATCCCATCTCTACTGGTAAAGATATCACCACCCGGATCGAGAACTATCTAGCCACTGGTGCGAATGTCTCCTCATAATCGATACACTCACACTTTTTCACGCTTTCGTCTACTGCATGCTTTACTTTGTAGATCGACTGGAACCTACCACCTTCTTATCCTCCGTCCTAGGCACCACCTCCCATACATCATTTTTCATGATGGAAGCATATTCTTCCATCATGGCTTCTTTCCACACTTCATGTTGTGCAGCCTGCTCAAAACTAGAAGGCTCTGCATCAATGAGCTGAGTCATCAATGCTACATACCCAAGCCTTTGGGGTGGCTTGCTCTGCCTAAATGTCCTCTATGGAGGTGCAACCTGTTTGGCATCATCAACTATGGACTGGTACCACTTAGGTCGTGGCCTAGTGTTTTGCTCCTGTGGAGCTGCATCATGTTGCTCCTCCTCCTGATGTGATTCCTAATCATCCAATCCTACAGTCTCCCTCTGAACACATGTATCTTGTGCTTTCTTAACACTTGAACCTGTACCCTGTGTCCCCTGTGATCCAGAACCATGTCCCTACACACTGTCCACTTTGACCCATGAATCTTGTCCCGGTTGGTCCTCTGTAAGTGTTGGCAAGTCTTTCGACCTCCGTAGTGCACGCTCCTTGAACTGCACATGCCTACATACAATGAGTTTCCTGCGTGACGACACAAAAATCCTATAGGCCTTAGAAGGCTCGCTATATCCAACAAGTAACCCCTTTTCTGCAGTGGGGTCCAGCTTCGTTCTCTTCTCTGAAGGAACGCAACAGTAACAAACGTTGCCCCAGATGCGAATCTGACTCACATCTGGCCTGGTACCTGTAAATACCTCCTCAAGTGTCAACTTCCCCAAAATAGTATGGGGACTCCTGTTCTACAGATAAACAGTGGTGCGACATGCCTCTGCCCATAAGAATTTGGGCAATCCCTGATCATGTATCATTGCTCTCACTGCTCCCATTACAGTCCTGTTCTTTCTCTCAACCACTCCATTTTGTTGAGGATTATAAGGGACAGTGAGTTCCTTCTTAATCCCAGCAGCTGCACAATAATCCACGAACTCACTGGAGGTGTACTCGCCTAGGTTGTCCGATCTCAAAACCCGAATCTTCCTGCTGTCTAGCTTTCCACAAGAGCCCTGAACTCCTGAAACATGTCGAAGACCTGATCCTTGGTCTTCGGGAAGTATATCCAGGTCTTCCTGGAGTAGTCATATATGAAAAGAATAAAATACTTGGAGCCATTCACTAACTCCACACTCATCCGTCCACAAACGTCTGAGTGTATCAGATCCAATGCTCCCTTGAACCTGTGCTCACTTGGTGGAAATGGCCTTCGGGCATACTTGCCCATTGCACAACCCTTGCATGCGACATGCTTCTCTGCTGCTATCTTCAACAATCCTGTCACTGCCTGTCTCAAGTGATCTAACGCACCGAAGTGTAAGTGCACCATCCTCCTCTGCAATAGCTCACCTAAATCTGTGGTGACGTTGACCAATGCTCTCGCTGGCTCTATCTCTAACTTGTAGACCTTCTCATGTCGAACCCCAATCATCTTGTCCATCTTCCCGTTTGACCCTGATGGTTTGATGAACACCTTTCCTTTGCGGAAGGTTACCTCATACCCTTTATCCTCAAGAGTAGATACTAAAATAAGGTTCTTGGTCATACCAGGAACATATAAGACATCAGCGAAACAGAGTGGTTTCCCATACTCCCTCTAAAACGAAACAGTGTCAATCACTTGCACCTTGTAGCGCCTATCATCTCCAAGCTCAATGTGAAGGTTCACACCTCCCTCCTGCAGCTTGGTGAAGAACTCTTTATGCCCAGTCATATGACAAGAGGCACTACTATCAACAAACCAAGTGCTTGCAACAGTTGAGCTCGCCATGCAAGCAATGAGACAAAAAATCTTCCTCGACGCTTTTAGCAAAATATTTTATTGCAGATGTTGCCATCTGTGGCTTCTTTCCTTTCTTCTTCTTTGGGCATTGTGAAGCAAAATGCCCAAGCTTATGACATTGGAAACATGTGACTTTTGAAAAGTCAACGTTCTTCTTCTTTCCACCCTTCTTCTTCTTTTCCTTGCCCTTGCATTTGCTTGCAAAAGCCAAACCTTCTTCATCCACGATGTGTGGTGAAGATGCAGATCTCAATTGGCCAAGTCTGATCTCTCCCTGCACAAAATCATCCCAGAGTCACTGCCAATCCGAGAGTTTCTCCCTAGCTACTACTGCTCGGATAAAAATCTCCCATGACTTCGAAAAACCATCAATAGCAATACGCACCAGCTCCTTTTCTTCTATTGTCTCACCAACTGCCGCGAGATCATCTCTGAGTTGTGTGATTCTGGTAAGATAAGCCACTACGCCTTCTCCCTTGGCCTGATTGGTCTCACGCAACTGCTTGCGCAGAGCCATTACCATGTTCTCATTTTTGTTTTGGTAGAGGCCGCTCAGGGCTTTCCACATGTCTTTTCCGGAAGTTTCTCCCGTGAGGTGTGGGATCACATAATCCTTAACCTCATCACGAATCAAGCTCTTCGCTTTAGCCTCACCCTTCTTCCAAATCGCTAGCTCTACCGGATCTGTAGGAACTGTTGTCGTGTCAAGTGTATGATCAAGAACATCATTCACTTCCAACACCCCAGTCATCCTTTCTTTCCAAGTGGGATAATTTTGAGCCCCCTGAAGCCTGTCCTCAACTCTTAGCTGCATGGTCATTCCGAAAAATACGTTGCTCTGATTTTGTGCTTCTGGATACTCACGATCCACTCAGATCTCAACGATCTACCTGTGTGCTGCTTTCTTAACAGTCCTGCTCTAATACCATGTGAAATTTCTTAAACCCAGATGTCAGTTTAATCACAAAAAACCAGAAGCACCATTTAGTTAATTACGTTGGGTTAATTTCTTCACAAAAATAAAACACACAGCAAAATAAAATAACCAGGAACTTGAGCAGTAAAGAACAGCAGCAAACACATCACATGCACAATGATATTTTTGGACAATCGACCCCAGAAAAACCCAAGATGGGAAAACCGGTGCAGCAAATACGGAGATATGTTATTTCAGCAGGAAAATATGAAGATCTTCTTACAGTATAAGTCATCCACAATCAATGGCTGAGAAAAATCTCAGCACAACCCTCCAAGACAAAGTATAGTGACTTCCTCAACCCCCGAGAGTCAACTTGCCTTTGCAAAAACTTCAATAGGCAACCTCTGTGTGATCACCTCTGTGAACTCGTACAGCACTGTGCGAGCCTCTGCGTGAGCAATACATGACCCCCTCTGCGTGGTGATGAAGTGACCTATGCCTGATCATGTAGGTGTGGTGACCCACTGCAATCTATTCCTCTCTGTCTCCCTGCAAATATTCTCTGTCTCTGAATCTTGAAATCGAATTCCTCAAACTCAATCGATTTCTTCTGCATACACTAATGTGTCCCATTAGCAAGTCGATCCTCCTTTCTGTTCATTGAGCAAAGTGAAATCCTTAATCTCTATGGATGGATGGCTGAGGTCACCTCCCACTACCTTGATGAAATCGATGGTTCAGATTAAATGATCCAACACTTAAATAATTTCGCCTTTAACTTTAGAAAAAGCACTCAATAACTTCAATTGAAAAATATAACACATTTTCAATTATTTTCCTAAGTAGAAAACTATAGGAAAATTAATTAATAGACTTTCGCCATGTTTCATTGTCCCCCCACCATGCTAGGACGTTGCAAGGTGTGGAAGACCTTCCGATGCTATACATCTCAACATAAACCAATGATTGCATAATGTAAAGACATTAAAACTATGCTAATTGAGTGCAATGTAACAAGCCCCAGTCGCTGAAAATGCAAGTACTGCAGCAATGACTAAGTCAGAAATGATTCCAAGTAATCAATGCTAGATGTTAAGCTAAAGATGCAAGTAAATCAAGATGCAAATTCAAATTTCCTAAACTAACACAAATTGTTGCAAGAGAGAGAGAGAGTAAATTTAACTAGGGTTTGTAATCACTTGTGGCAATGGAACGATTAGTACCTTCCTTAGATCCTTAGGCATATGGAGTCAATGCAACATCATAGAAGTTTTCTAAAGGCAAGAGAAAGACTTGAAGATGCAAGTTTAGGGTTATCCAATCATAAACCCAAGCCCAACCTTCTAGGAAACAAACCCTAGGGATTATGCCCTTATAAACCCTAGTTGTCGTTTTCTTCTTCTCTAGCATCTAGCAATAAGATCCAATGGAACTAGGTCAAACCCTAGAGTTTATGCCCTTATAAACCCTAGATTTCAACCTCAAGATCAAGTCTAAGGGGATATGCAATTCTAATCCCTAGCTTGACCTCTTTATGCTTCAACAAGTTTAGATAGATGAACAAGGGAAGGGGATAAACAATCTTAATCCTTCCTTAGGGTTTCTACAAAAATATTCAAGATACAAGATAACATGCAACTATTAACCATCTAATAGAGAATACACCAAATATACCATGAACAAACACTTAAACTTGGAATAGAACACTTACTAAGCCAAATCACTATGCATGAGAAAACCCTAGTTTCATGAGACATCCAACCAAACAAGAAAAAGCATCCACTAAATCATCCTTCCATAAGTGCACATAAGTACTCCATGATAAAGAGAGAGAAAAGAAGATAAATAATGATAATTCTCCACAAGTGGTGAGCTATGATTTACAAGGATGGAGCGCTAGCCTCTTTATATGAGGCAACCCTAGCGATGTATCTCTCAAAAAGCCCTAAATAGTAAAAACATAAAATGTCCATGATACAAGGTGGATAGGTCATGGTCGACCCCCAAAATAGCCTCAAATAATAATAAGACACGTTAATACACCAAAACGTCCCCTCAAATATCGCATGTGTGAGTGCAAGATGCTCCAACAAGGGTGATGTCATGCTCTAGAAGGGTGCAAGAGCCTCCAAAGGCCATGTATCATCATCAAAACGTTCAAAGAAAGGAGAAAGGTCACACCTCCTCATCAAAAGTGATGTCTCATTGTCAAAGCACCCCAACTCATCATCAAAGATGGGTTCCCTAATGGTCGGTAGGCCCCCCTCATCATCAAAGCATCATAGCACATGACGTCATCATCAATATGCTCAATGTCCAAGGTGAAGAAGCCAACGTCTAAGGTCGAAGAAAGGTCCATCATCTCTCCAAGGGGTGTCTAATCATCTCCATGTGCAACATCCTCAAATCAAAGTCTAATGTGGCTCCAGGGTGTACTATGGTTTCTTGCCCATCTGATAACCAATCTGACCACATCTACAATATCTGAGCTCATCTTATCCATCGTCTAGGGTCCAGGAGGTATGACAGAGTGTCCTAGGGTGTGTCTAATCATCATATGGCCTAACACTCTGCATCAAATGTGTAACATCCTGTGTATCATCATGAGAATGCCCTCCAAAGGACCATGTCAAGTGCACTATGGTCAATCAAAGTCCATAGAATTAAGTAAGACCAACAATCATGAAATACAAGAGTCATTAGAATCATACAAGTAAGCCATCATTTAATACAAAAGCCAAATAAGCAATTCACATTAGGTATCCTCTTCAAACTTCACATTAGCTCAAGACTTTATGCAATTTGGCAAGTTTAGGTATGGGAGGACCATCAAAAGACCCTATTAGGTGTGCCAGTACCCAGGTAGAGGGATAGTTTCCAAGAAAATCCATCAAAGTGTAAGCATGGTGAATAAAAACGTTTCGAAGTTACTTCATGGTGATGGAGTCGTTAATATGCAAGGTACCATGCTTGGTCGATTTCCATGAGCGCCTTTGAATAGTGAGTGCTTCCTGCTTGAGATACCCTTTCCTCGGCAGTGTGTATTCCAAACCCCTTTTCTTGCCTTTTCATATTCATTTTATGCCATTGCAAGTCCCCTTTCAGCTTTCAAGCACTTTATTCTTTCTTTCATTTCTTACTTGAATTAAGTCCTTTTAATTGATATGCATTCAGTGCACTAGGACTAGGGGCGATCGCCTCATAATGGGGGGGTAGAGCTCAAGCTGACCTTTGGCTTTTGAAGTTGGCCATTCATTATCCCATCATTTATTTTTTCTTTTACAACATTCTTTCTTTTTTTTTCATTTTTTCTAGAAATTGCATCAACATCGGCATTCTCGACCTTCCTCGCATAGGAGGATGAACAACGGGCCTTTTTGGTGTACATGTAACAGCCATTACCAAAGTTTAGTACACTACAAAAGCCTCCAAGATGCAAAGTGTTAAGTATGGGGGGACTGGTACGATACCCTTATCAAAGCCTCCCAGTAGTATCCATGTTCCCAAGAGTGACAACAATGGACTAGGATACAAATGATGGACACCAAGGTGAAACAAGGCAAAAAGCATAACTTCCAAGCTTATGATTCATTATTTGACTTCAACCCATGATCCTCACCTAAATGCCTAATGCATTAAATATGATAGTTTACATGAAACAATGACTATTGTACATTATAATGTGTTGGACCACCATCATTCGATGAACCATGTTGATTGGGTGTGATAAGTGTTGAGATTTGGGTACCTTGGAAAGCAGTCACCTTGTGGTTGTGGGTCTCTAACCACAAGGGGGAAATATTTGACCCATTGTGCCTTATACTTTATGTCTAATTTCACTTTGACATTTTCCTAAGTCAAAAGGGTGAAATTTGTCACTTGAGTGAAAAGTGAATATTAATTCACTTTGTGAGTGAATTGAGGGACATAAAGTGAACTATGGAAACTTAACCCAAAGTGGGGTTTGAGATGAGATTCTTTTTGAGAGATCTCAACCATGGATTAGAAATGGCTTGGAGTGATCCTAGCCATTCATATTTTAGGTTTCCTTATCATTCCTTAAGAAGGGCGCATAGGGCATTTGGAGGCTCATTCACTTGTATGTTCACCAAGAGAGTTTGGAGAAGGGCAAGACAACGAGAATGGAAGAATTGGGAGAGGAGAGCTTGGGTGCCATCTTTCATGGAGGGATCATGGAGGCTTAGGTCGTCATTATTTGTTGGCATTGGTTATTGCTTGGAGGAGGGCGCACCACTAGAAGGTAATAGAAGGACTTGTGCTATCTCGGATCTGTTTGGATCATGTTGGACGAGACACACAAGAACACATTTGTGTGGAAGGGATTCTTCATTGAACCAAGGAGGAAGGAGGGCGCATCACTTCAGTGGACAGAGCAACAAGGGAAGAGAGTGCACTAAGCTTGGGCGCATTTCTCTTCTTGGAACTCCAAAGCTTCTCGTGAGGAGTTGCTATTGTATCACGTTCCATTGTATTAGCTTACTTGTTGTATTCACTACTTAAAATCATCATTATATATAACTTCATTCCAAACTGGTTTTCCTCGGGGGGGGGGTTTATCCAGGGTCATATTGACCAAAAATACTTGTGTTCATTTCATGCATGCTTAGAGTATAGATCAGCTTGTTAGAGTTGTAAAGATCAAGAGGAGTGTTGTTTGTTTTGAGTATATTGCATGTGCTAACATTGGGGTATAAAAACACTTGCAAGGGCACCTCAAAAGAGCACTTAACCATAAAAATTATGAGCAGAAAGTTACTTGACTGTTTGCTGTCCTAAAACAGCAGCAAAGGACAGTCTTGGAGATTGAAACTTAGAGCCAAACTTCAAGTCAAGGACAGACCTGTTTTGGCAGCCTCATAGTACCTCCAATTTCTACATGGTATCAGAGCCCTTGGTGGCAAGGACTTGTTGATTTTTGGGAGCATACAGTTGGCAGTTTTGGGACAGCTTGTTAGCAGATTTTTTGGACAGCTTGTTGGCAGAATTAGTGAACAGCTTGTGGGCAGATTTGTTGGACAGCCTGTAGGACTGTTTTGGACTTGTGTTTTCAGCCTCTTTTCACACCTATTTGGATAGCAGTGAGGCTGATTTGGACAGCCTCTTTTCACACATTTGTGGATAGGAGTGAGGCTGTATTGGACAACCTCTTTTCACACCTGTGTTGTTAGAAGTGAGGTTGTAGTTTAACTGCCTATTTTCACACCTGTGTTGACAGGAGTGAGGCAGTACTCTTGTGCAGTGTTAGCATCAGTGTGAGCTTTAGTGGGCAGCCATGTCGATGTCCCAGATGCGGGCAGAGGATAGGCTAGACGGAGCTAGCAACTGGTCCCCTTGGAAGACCAGGATCACTTTCGTCTTGGAGGATCTTGAACTATGGGATATAGTTCAAGCACCCGTGGTGATTCCTCCTGCACCTACTCCTTCACCATTGTTGGATGCAGATTTCAAGAAGAAAAACACCAAGGCGAAAAGGACTATTTGTGACAGGGTGAGAGACCATGTCATTCCACATTTGATTGGTAAAAACTATGCATTTGAGATGTGGGAGTCTTTATGCAAGCGTTACCAGAGTCCAAACTAGAATTGGAAGATGGTTTTGCAAGACAAGCTCAGGAGCATTCAGATGCTCGATTTCGAGTCGGTTACATCATTCCTTCGCAGATTTACACAGATTCGAGGCAAGTTGGACGTAGTCGGGGAGATTGTGGATCTTGACTTCTTGATGAGGACAGCTTTGAACATCTTTACCAAACCTCGAGGTTCATTTTTACAAGGCATTGTAGCTCGAGAGGTCATTCCTACCTGGGAGAGACTTTGGGACGACTTCATGCAGGAGGAGCTGAGATGCAGCTCAGGATCTTCAGGGCAACAACATATTTCAGAGGGTGATGAGGACCTTGCTCTGTGGACTAAGGGCAAGAAGAAGATCGGCAGAGGTGCTAGAGAGGGTCCAAAGGGAGGGGCCAAACCACAATAGAGTGACGGTGGGCAAGAGAGAGACATGAGCACAGTGAGATGCTTTGCTTGTGGAGAGATGGGTCACTATGCAGGACAGTGTCCCAAGAAGAAGAAGAAGAAGCAACAGGATGGTATTGCAGCAACAGTAGAGGAGGAGGAGTTCGATGCTCAGTTTGAGAGAGAGTGTGCATTCTTCAGTTGTTGTTCGTCGGTATATACACCATCCAGTGTTAGGTGGGGAGACAGAGTTGGGGAGGACCTATTGACTCAAAGTATTGATTCAGAGGGAGCTCGGACTCAATTTTCAAGGACACCATCTTCAGGGGTGACTAGTCCACCCGGGACAGCTTCAGTTTCAGAGTTGTCGAGACAGAGGGTTGGTGCAGGGGCTTCAGAGCATCAAAGATTGATGAGGAGAAGGAGCAGGGCACCACAGAGGCTTGAGCCTGACTTGGCTATGGAGACGAGCAGATTAGGTACAGGTTCCACTTCAAGTGGAAGTCACTTGGTGAAAGACCAAGTTGATGATCTTGGTGAGATGCCAAGAGAGACAGACTCTTGGTGAGATGCCAAGAGATGTGACTCTTGGTGAGATGCCAAGATAGTGACCGTTGGTGAGATGCCATGAGATAGAAATCCTTGGTGGGAGACCAAGGTTGAGATCTTTGGTGTGATGCCAAGATCTAGTTGATCTTGGATAGGTGGAGATACACTTCCATCTATAGATCAAGAAGGGTTGAGCAGATCTGTGTCAAAGACCACTTTTGTTGATCACGGTACAGCCATACTCACAGAGTATTTTCTAGTAGGCAACCATGTCCACTATAGGGTTGAGATTGGGGGTGAATGGCTCTTTCCTCTATAAGAGGGAGTGTTGAGATTTAGGTACATTGGAAAGTGGTCCCCTTGTAGTTGTGGGTCTCTAACCACAAGAGGGAAATATTTGACCCATTATGCCTTATACTTTATGTCTAATTTCACTTTGACATTTTCCTAAGTCAAAAGGGTGAAATTTGTCACTTGAGTGAAAAGTGACTATTAATTCACTTTGTGGGTGAATTGAGGGACATAAAGTGTACTATGGAAACTTAACCCAAAGTGGGTTTTGAGTTGAGATTATTTTTGAGAGATCTCAACCATGGATTAGAGATGGCTTTGAGTGATCCTAGCCATTCATATTTTAGGTTTCCTTATCATTCCTTAAGAAGGGCGCATAGGGCATTTGGAGGCTCATTCACTTGTATGTTCACCAAGAGAGTTTGGAGAAGGGCAAGAGGATGAGAATGGAAGCATTGGGAGAGGAGAGCTTGGCAGCCATATTTCATGGAGGGCTCATGGAGGCTTAGGTCCTCATTATTTGTTGGTATTGATTATTGCTTGGAGGAGGGCGCACCACCAGCAGGTAATAGAAGGACTTGTGCTATCTCATATTTGTTTGGCTCATGTTGGAGGAGACACACAAGAGCACATTTGTGTGGAAGGGATTCTTCATTGGACCAAGGAGGAAGGAGGGTGCATCACTTCAATGGATAGAGCAACAAGAAAAGAGGGTGCACTAAGCTTGGGCACATTTCTCTTCTTTGAACTCTAAAGCTTGTCATGAGACGTTGCTATTGTATCAGGTTCCATTGTATTAGCTTACTTGTTGTATTCACTACTTAAGATCATCATTATATATACTTTCATTCCAAACTGGTTTTCCCCGAGCGGTTTTATCCAAGGTCATGTTGACCAAAAATACTTGTGTTCATTTCATGCATGCTTAGAGTATAGATCAGCTTGTTAGAGTTGTAAATATCAAGAGGAGTGTTATTTGTTTTGAGTATATTGCATGTGCTAACATTGGGGTATGAAAACACTTGCAAGGGCACCTCAAAAGAGCACTTAACCATAAAAATTATGAGCAGAAAGATACTTGACTGTCTCCTGTCCTAAAATAGTAGCAAAGGACAGTCTTAGAGATTGAAACTTAGAGCCAAATTTCAGGTCAAGGACAGACCTGTTTTGGCAGCCTCATAGTACCTCGAATTTCTACAATAAGTTGAGTTGAATCAAGGGGCAGACATCTAAGGGGTTGTTGCCTATGGAAAACGTTCATCAACACCATCATCGTGATCATTGTCTTCATTGCGGACCATGACAAATAATCTCCTCTAGTTACCCCTAGGTGAGAGGGCGTAACATTCTTGACCCAGATTCCATCAATACGAAGCAATTCCTGCATCCTTTATCCTTTGATGATAACCTAGTCTATAACCCCTTTTTCCAATTACCACCCCCGCATATCCTAATAACAGACCTAAAATAATAGGGGTCGCAGGTGCAGGAGGGTCATATCTATCCCAAAAGGACGAAAGAGGAGGTAGAAGGACTCGCAATCTATTAGGGAATTAGAACCTTGGGTTTGTTGCTTACTTCTCATATTGCAAGCATAGGAGACTCAATGGTCATTATCCATGCTCTATACTGTAGGTGTACCCCATCCTCCCTTCATTTAGGATAAACGATCCACAGGACTTTACCTCTCTTGAATCATGTCACAAAGGTATCCTTTTTCCAAATTAGTAACAAGGAAGCAGATGCCCAAGCCAGCAAAGGAGCCACCCTTGAAATTGACCAACCTAAATTGATGGTGGCAAGGAGAGTAAGCCCATCGATATCCCCTCCCCTAATGACAACTCAAAAGCATAAAGCCAGACCCTCTCCTACCGACGATACTCAACCCAACGCAATCATCAAGAACAAGCCTTGGTACAAAGCAATCGGATATATCCCACCCCATACAAGGAATGATGTGCAAGAGGATCCTTGTTGTCCCATGCAACATCGCAATCAAAAGAAACCCAAGGCTCGTAGACATAAATTCGCCTCCGTGCAAGACCAACCTTGCATGAGGAAGAGACATGTAGAGCTCAAAAGGCCATTTAAGCATTTTATGGTTGTATCAAAGAGTAACACAATCATTCTTGGATCTTATCCTTCTCCTATGTGATGGTAATTAACCCTTGCTTTTCCATTCATAAAATGCCTATCTCGATGCATATTCTCTCATTTTGGTTCTATGTTATCCCTCCACCTTTGTGAGAATTTCTCTTGTTCTCCTCTAGTTCAAGATCAATCTAATGGACATATGTGCACAATGCCCTACCATCATGTACGACATAAGGAGAATTCAAAGATTAGCAAAGACCTTGGAAGAGGAAGTATCATCCCTTCAAGCAATTGTAGTTAAATCATATAGGCATCTAGAAGATTAGAAAGGGCAGATGGAAACTAAGTTATCTCAAACCAACAAAGTGGTGGATAATCTCTTTGTGGAGGTTTCCAAGAACATTCTTGCTCTCAGGCATTGGAAGAAGGAATTGCAAACTAACAATACTAATCTCCAGCATCCACTAACTGGAGTGGAATTGGCCCTCTCCTCTATTCAAGACTATCTAGCCAACATTCACCATTGTTTGGAAGCACCTACACCAACCCCTGTACCTGATCCATCTCCAGAACTAGACACCTCCACCAATAGCATAATCATGGACGAATTGAAGGAGGAGCGTGACGTCACCAACCATGTGGAAGTGGTGGCACTCTCAAAATGAAATCCTTTCTTAGTACAATTCTTATTTTACATGTGTTTTCATTGTTTATTTTTTTAAGGACAGTTTATCAGGGTTTATACTACTAAGTGTTTAAATAAGCTATATTTGTCATTGTTGGACATGTATGAGTAAACCCATATTGGCTCATACATTTAAAGATTTAATTCTTCCACTTTTTTAATCTATATCAAAGTTGTCCAAGTTAGGCTGCAACATTTTGTTGGTGATATAAATGTTATTCGTTACTTCTAAAAAAATAGACTTAAAATACAATAAAAAATATGCCATGTGTATAATCGCCTCCCTTCAATAAATAACCATTTTGCTAAATTAAATAAATTAAGAGAATATTTAATTAGGCCTTCCTTTAAGATTATTTAAATTTCCAAAAGGAATATTTAGGATCAATTAAGAGGATAATTCTTCATTCAAAATCAGTTAACCTTGTTTAAAGTTGACATTAATTAAGCACAATTATATTGCATTAAAACTATTTAACCTCTTCTTATATATATATATATATATATATATATATATATTCATGTGGTTCACGGCACAAAATATCGGAAGCTCGCTACTTCCACATAATCGAGAGAACATAGGGAGGGCGGGTATTTTAAGAACATCCCATTTAAGGGCATAACATGTCACTTACAAGGAATTGAACCTGGGTGGGGAGGGTAACAATCATTCCTCCCAACCACCCAAGCTACATCCAATGGACTACCTCTTGGATGTAGCTTGGGTGGTTGGGAGGAATGATTGATATATATATATATGGGTTTTTATAAAGTTATATTAATACCTCTACATATATTTCGTTGTTCTGAATTACATAACTTATTTTATCATGCTTTTCTTGAATTTAAGTATGTATCATTCTCCCCCTCTAATTTTATAGTTGTACTCAATTTTCTTCTGATAGATTTTCAATGAACCACACAAATTACAATCATTCTCTTTAGGAATAGAAAACTCACTTGAGAGATTTTTTATCTTCTTGTCCTAAAAATCATCGCATCTATCAGAATTGGATAATAAATTTATTCACCCAATTTATAGAATAAAATTTTATGTGAATAATCATCAGTATTATTTGTAAAGCAACCTTGATATATCAAAATAAAAGAGTTTAAGAGCAAGTCAAAAAGACTTATATCTTATTACTACTTCGTTGAGCTCCCTCGAGGTACCTCCTAGAGGCATAACTACACAACCGAATAAGGAGACAACAAATTATTTTTTGCACCTTGTGGACCCCATAATCCACAATAATAAAAAAAATTGCACATAGTGGCTCAAACCGAACAAAGAGGAGACTCTACAGAACCAAATCTCACATGCAACCCCAAGCCTAGTGCACCCACTCATATGGCTAGTTCACCCTCTCATATTATGATACAAGGTCCCCTCCCTTCCACTCAAGCACCAAGACTAGTGTTGATGATTGCAGATTCATGAGACATTCTCCAGATCGTACTCCTCTGGACTGAGTTGAGATGATCTGTGAGAATGCCTACGTGATAGGTGAGTCGTACTCCTCTGGACTAAGTTAAGATGACTTGTGTTGGTCTCTTGTCGTGCTCCTCTCGACTGAGTTGAGATGACTTGAGATGGTCTCCTGTCGTACTCCTATGGACTTAGTTGAGTTGGCTTGAGATGGCTCTCCAGTTCATACTCCTATGGATTTAGTTGAGTTGATCTATTGAGAGTGACGTCCCTTGTGGTTGAGCACAAGTGAACTTGTCCCTAGTGGTACAGCACTAGAGCATGTGTGTGAGACCCCTTGCTATATTGTCAAAGAGTAAGACTATTGTAAAACCCTAATTTGCATTGTGAAGGGTACAAGTCAACACTATTGTGTAAAGATAAATTATAATTAATATTATGTAAAAGATTAATTATATTATTGAGTTGTACAAGTCGGCCCTATTGTGCCAATAGACACATATATTTGATGAGTTAGGTCATGTATTTATTAGAGAGATACATCCCCATTGTGGATTATATCTCCTTCACTCAACGCTTAACTTGGTGAGCTGAAATATGTTGCGCACTTCTTATGCGCTAGCTTTCTTGGTCATAGAGCACCCTCTTGTGTGCGCTAGGATTTTTTGGAGAGGGTTCTTCTCTTGGCAATATAGTAAAGGGTTGTTTGGTTTTTCCCTTGGTTGAGAAGGGTTTTCCTAGGATAACTTCTTGTGTCTTGTGCATGGTTATTCTTCTTGTGATCTTGGCTTACTGCAGCGATTGTATTTTGTGTTGCTGCATTGTTTATGGTTCAAGTTCATGCTAAATTGAAAAGAAACTACATGTGCTTGAGTAACCATTACAAAATTCAACATGGTATCAGAGCAGTGTTCCTGAAAGAGCCATTGCACAAGCTACTCCAGCAACTTCCAAGCTAGCCGTCACCTTCTTCCTATAACTGCAAAAACGGCCCTTACCCTTTTCCTTGTCAAGCTAGTTTTCGCACTTTCCCTGGAAGCATTGGGCCTAAATTCTTCACAGACAGGTACGGCCTAGTCCAGCACATCACCTGCAACTCTTAGATTGAAAATTGAAGAAGTTTGAATATTTTTCCCTAGGGTTTCTAGGGTTTTTGGAGATTTCAATTTTTAGGGTTTGTGCAAGTCGTTGGAGAATTTTTGCAGCTCATTGGGGTTCTTTTCACTCTCCAAGGCTTCTTGTTAGCAGTCATAAGTCCAACGAAACCTAGGGTTTCTGATCTAGCCTAACCATCAGGTTTTCTGAAGCTAGGGTTTCTAGCCTAGCCGTTAGGGTTTGTGAAGAATCCGCAAGCCATGAGCAACAGAACTTTGGTGGAAGATAGGCTTGATGGATCAAACAACTTCAGCTTCCGAAAGTCAAGATTACACATCACTCTAGAAGAGAGTGACGTATTGAGATTGATAGAAGGAACTCTACCAGCAACAGCAACCGATGAAGAGAAGGCTGAATGGAAGACAGATGATGTCAAAGCTAGGAAGATAATCATCTACTCAGTAAGAGATCATCTACTACCTTGCATTTCTACCTTGAAGACAACTTATCTAATGTATGATGCATTGAAGAATATGTTTGAGAGCAACAACACAAACAGAGCTCTTCATGAAGATTTCAGAGATCAGTTAGGTGCCATTGGACAAACCATAACAGACAGAGAGCATGTCATGATTACTCTCAATGCTCTTCCAAGCCATTGGGAACCATTCATTCAAAGTATCAATGGAAGAGTAGACTTACCTCAGTTTGATCATCTATGGGAAGACTGCACTCAGGAGGAAACCAGACTTATAGCCAGAGGCGTGCAAGACTCCCATCATAATGACAATCAAGCCCTTGCTTCTCATGCAAAGCAAGGCAGAAGAAATAGAAGATGTTTCAGTAAAGCATTCAATGACAAGAAAACTTCAGCAGCTCCAGGTCATGAACAAAGAAAAGGTATATCAAATATTCAATATTTCAGATGGGACAAGTATGGACACATTGCGAGAAATTGTCCTACCAGGAAGAAAGGAAGACAACATGCCTCCACTGCCAATGTTGATTCAGAACCACCTCAGAGAGATGAAGACATAAAGGATGAGGCATTCTTCTTCATTTCAACACTCTCAGGTAAGGTTCCTACTGATAGTGATATTTGGTTGATTGACAGTGGTGCTTCTAGACACATGACTGGATATAGAGAACATCTTACAGACCTTGTAGAGAAAGAGTCTCGTCTGCATGTTGTACTTGGTGATAATGCCAGATACATTGTGAAGGGAGTGGATCTTCTTCTTTCCAACTAGATTCTGACATACCACTTTAATTAAGTGAGGTACTATATGTACTTGGGATGAAAAGGAACCTTGTCTCTGTTTCTGCCTTTCAGGATAAAGGCTACAAGGTTATTTTCTCTAAAGGAAAAGTTCTTGCATGGCACAAGAACTCACGCATGGATTCCGCACGGGTGATTTGTGTTCCAGAAAACAGTTTGTACAGATTCACTTTCCTACCAGTCCAGACCTTGTTACATGATACTATCAGCTTGAGCGAGCTATGGCATAGGAGACTTGCTCATTTACATTATAGAGCCCTTCCCACTCTAGGGAAGATGGTGGAATGCCTTCCAGAGATACCTATGAAGCATGATGGTGTTTGCAGAGGTTGTGCTCTTGGCAAGAATGTCAAGGGGTCCTTTTTGAGCAGTGACAGTGGATCCAAGGGGATCTTGGACTTGATACATACAAGATGTTTGTGGACCTATGATTGTTGCTTCCTTGAGCGGATACTTGTACTATGTGCTCTTCATCGATGATCACTCTTGGAAGACGTGGATTTACTTCTTCAAGACCAAGGATGGAGTCCTTGCGAGATTTCAAGAGTTTAGAGCTCAGGTTGAGAACCTGACCGGAAGGAAGATCAAGGTGTTGAGATCAAATAATGGAGGAGAGTACACCTCCAGGGATTTCAGTGATTTCTGTATTGAGGCAGGGATCAAGAGGGAGTACATCGTTCCTTATAACCCTCAGCGGAATGGGGTTGCAGAGAGAAAGAACAAATCCATTGTTGAGGCAACCAAAGCGATGATACATGATCCGAATCTACCTATGATTCTCTGGGTTGAGGCATCCATGACAGTTGTGTACTTTCATAACAGAAGTCCTCATAAGATTCTGAAGAACATGACTCCCGAAGAAACTTTCACCGGAGTGAAGCCTGAGGTTGGACACTTCAGGATCTTTGGGTGTCCAGTATACATTCATGTACCCAAGGAAAAGAGGACCAAGCTAGACCCTTCATGCAGAAAGGGTACGTTTGTGGGGTACAGTGAATCTTCGAAGGCATACCGGATATACATCCCTGGTCAGAGACAAATCGAGGTTAGCAGAGATGTCACCTTTGAGGAAGAGATAGCCTTCCGAAAATCCAGAGAATCTCATATGGAGATTGACAGTGAGAAGAAAGAAGAGACAGTACCTTCTCCCCCTTCAGCAGTTCAAAAGGAGACAATTATTGATCCAGTTGATCAAGTTGATCCCATAGCTCCAGTTAATGTTCCCAGAGATATTGCAGTAGGCCAAAAGAGGCATGCATGGGCTCGATAGACTCTGCAGAAGGCATAGGGACATGCAACTCCTCGTGGTACATTCTAAGAGAGCAAGAGACCACAAAGATTTTCGAGCTATGTTTCAGCTATGAGCTACATCATTGATACTGACCCTTCTTGTCATGAAGAAACAGTAGGTCAACAGGTTTGGTAAGATGCCATGACCGAAGAGTATAAGTCCATCATGAAGAATGATGTGTGGGATATTGTTCCGAGACCGAAAGGGAAGTCTGTAGTGACTTCCAAGTGGATCTATAAGATCAAACATATAGTTGATGGAAGTGTTGAGAAGTACAAAGCGAGATTTGTGGCTAGAGGATTCTCTCAAGTGGAGGGAATAGATTATGAGGAGACATTTGCTCCTGTTGCCCGATACACTTCCATCCGTACAATTATTGCCCTTGCCGCATCCATGGGTTGGAGACTACATCAGACGAATGTGAAGACAACCTTTCTCAATGGAGAAATTGAGGAAGAAGTTTCATCGAACAACCAGATGGATTCGTGATACATGAGAAGGAGTCTCATGTGTGCAGGTTGAAGAAAGCCTTGTATGGACTAAAACAAGCACCTCGTGCATGGTATGAGAAGATTGATGGATACTTGATGAGTTTGGGCTTCAGCAAAAGTGTTGTTGATCCCAACCTATACTACAACATTGTTGGTGACGAGTGCCTGATTTTGGTCCTATATGTTGATGACTTATTCCTCACCAGTTCAAAAAGCCTTGTTATCACACAGTTTGTAGCTAGGTCAAGTGGCTATGGAGTAGAAGGCCAAACTGGCGTAACAGGAACCTATCCCACCCAATGTCACCACGATGGGGAGGTTCTTTCTCTTTAGGGAGGTTAGGCCCAGGGGAGACGTCCCTGGTAACCTGGAGTTTTGAAGAGGCAAAGGTTTAAAAGTCAAAGTAAAGTTCCCCCTTCACAGGTCACCACCAAAACAGATAGTCCCAGCTAAACAGCCAATAATGAAGTGTAGGCCCAAAGAAGAACACCTGCCCGGAAGAAAGCAACAGCAAACCAATATATATATGCAGGCTATAATTCAATGGGTTAGTACTTCATAAGACTATCTTATATCAATATATAAGCAATTGCAACAATAAATATTGACGAAGTCAATGTTTGTTAATATAGCAATGAAATAATGTTACTTCACCAATAAATATCAAGATGATGTAGCAATCATTGTATCTAATCAATCCTCATTCAATAAAGGCATCAAACCACCATCCAATTGCTTAATATATAAAAATGTTGCGTCAAGATGAAAAAACCAAGGGTGACGTCAGCTTTTTAGGGTTAGTAGCTAGTTAGGGTTTCAATTTATAAGAGGTTTTGAGAGTTGTTTCAATCACTTTCACTTCAACGTTGGAGGCTAAAGATCAGTGCCTAAGGGTTATGGAGTCAAAAAGGTGAAGGACGCACAAGTTGGAGGGGATGAGATTCAAAGGACAAGAGGGAAAGGTTTCAAGGTGCTGCAACAGCAGGGCCTTAAAGACAGAACCCTAGGGGAGAGAGGCTCACTACGGTGTTGCTTAAGCAAGGCCTCGTGCTCTCTCCTCCTTCCCGACAAACAGCTAGCTCAAAGAAAAGTAAAATCAAGACAAGAGAGTTTAAAGAGGGAGAGTGTTGCTAAGGCAAGGCTCTTTCATCAAACCCTAAAAGAAAAACGGCCCTAGGTGTAGATAACCTAGGCCTGGGACGTTCTCTTCCTCTTGAAGTTTAAAGGTACGGCTAGCTTAAGGGAAGAAGAAAGAAAGAGTGTAGCAATGGCTAGGCTCTCTTCTTCTTCTTCAATGGCTAAAAGGTTTTTCTATCAGGGGACATGAGACAACGACCTACTTGTGTGTTTGTCCCCTAGGGTTTTGATTCAGCAATATTTATAAATAGATGCAAGAAATTAAACTACAACCATTCAATCAAGCAGTCTTGCAGAAAAATACTTACAAATCATCAAGAAAATAACATGCAAACCCTAGTTGTAAACCTTCCTTCAAGAAAACACCATAAATTGCCAAAAATCTCCTCTCCAAACCACTGCGCCTTCCTCAAATCAGCCAATAACCCTAATAGGGCGCAAAAAATCAGACCTCACTAGGAGAGTGAGTGATGAGTTATGTTAAAATGAGGCTAAAACTCCTCAATATATAGTGTATCAATGACCTTAATTAATTTTAGGTTATAAAAATGGTCGACAAGACCACAATACTGTTTTTACATTAAATTGTTAAATTAAAACCCTAACTGAGTTGTAACAAAGGTAAAAGCCCCTTCAAGGGAGGCGCTAGCCCCTTTTAGGGCAGATGAGACATCCAGGAGCAAAACGTTAGCCGCCCAGGGGCCTCTCCAACATGCCACAAGTGCCACTGCTGCCCAGTTTGCCTCCAAGAGTGACCATGAAGTTGGATGACGTCATGGTGAGGATGGGGACGTTCTGAGGCTTCCAAGGCCAACGTTCCACTAAAAGGGGTCATTCCCCCTAGGCCGGACTCTGCCAAAGTGCCTCTGGTGAAACGTCCTCTTCTTCTCCAGTGCAAAACCTCGATCAAACACTGTCTTGTCTCTGCCCCTCTTACGGGGTCTCAGCACCCATCTGATGGGCTCTTCAACCCCATGGAGGTCCGAACTAATCATCTCCCCATGTGTACCGGTACAAATGGTACCTGTCCGTCGGGCATGGTCCTGCACATCAAAAACTACGCCCTCCATGGGCTCATTAGTAACAGGGATCA
>SNQJ01S0008968.1:99518-124957 GCA_010110895.2 Picea sitchensis
AAACTACGCCCTCCATGGGCTCATTAGTCACAGGGATCATAGCAATGTCAATCACATTTCATCATTAATATTATCAAACATATGCATAAAAACCCTGATACATCGTTCAACAGCTCAAAGACATTACAAAAATCCACAATACAAGATCGAAGAAAAGCACAAGACATCCTATTGGGCTAGTATCCACAAGAGACGGGAAATTCCTAGGAAGGTTTCATCCAAGCCATGTAAACGAGGTGATGTGGCTAGGGGATGTCCAGACAAGTGGGTATAGTGAGAGATAGGGATGCATAATGTTATCTGTGGGTGCCTTTGTAGAAGGCGAGTTGTACCTTCCATGGATGCAATTTTTCCAACCCTGTTCTTGCCTTTATTCTTTCTTTATTTGCTTTTTCTTCTTCTTTTTCTTTTTATTCAAGGTCTAACCGGAGGACACTGCCTTGGCATGGTGACCAGAGCTGACAGTGTTACCCACAAGTACTTTCACAGAGATGAGAAGGTTGGCTCGTGATGAGACCCCCTTTCCCTTGGCCATGCAACCAAAGGTCACTGCCCTGGCGTGGTAACCAGACAATGGCAATGTCATACTATTAGGTACCCATGAACCTAATAGGTTGGCTCGTGATGAGACCCCCTTTCCTCTTGGCTAGGTCTTGTTTATTATTTTCCAGGTCCCTCTTGTTTCTTACTGAGAGGCTTTTGTTGCCTTCTCGGGGATCCCTGGGCGAGGCATCTCAAGGTTTTATTTCTAGGCTTTTATCTTTTACCAACTGCTTTTACCTTCTGGGCCTTTAGCCCCTTCTTCCCACAAGATAAGGTGCAACCCTATAAACAGGTCAATCCAATGCCCGGACCAGGGGAACGGGATAAATGAGCGGGAGATAAGATGAAAAGTGGTGGTTTGATGGGAGCGGACAATGGCTCTTCAGAAATCCCCCTGGTGGCAAACCAAAACCCATGGGTACAGGCTTGCTAGGACACCCTGTCAATCTCCCCAATCATGGTCAAGTGGGTTAATGTAAGATCCAAGCAGTCGTCAAAGATAAAACGAGTCAAATGCATATATCTAAAGGTTATAATGATCAAAAGTGACACATACCATGATACCTGGACCAATTACCTCATGGAGCAAGAGCCTTCTCCGATACAAGACCAAGCCGATGGTGATGGATGTTGTTGTTGCTAACAAGATGAATCTGATAAAAGAAGAAAAGGATGGGCCCTCCAGGGCCATGCTCAGGTCAATCCTGCTCTCGGTACTCCATGTCTAGGACCTGTGGGCCTCAAGACATGATCTCCTAGTTATCCCTAGAAATCGGGGATAACAAGCCTTATTGTTGAATGCAAGCATGCATTAGCTTCTGAATTCGAGATGAAGGACCTTGGAATGATGCAATACTTCTTAGGACTAGAAGTGTGGCAGGGTACTGATGAGATTCTCCTGAATCAGGGGAAATACACAGTTGAGATATTGAAGAAATTTGGGATAACAGAATGCAAGCCCATGGCTACACCGATGGTGATGAATCTGACGAAACTGAACGAGGCTTCTTCTGCTTCGAGAGAGATTGATCCACATCTTTATAGACAGGTGATTGGATCATTGATGTATCTGGTTAACACCGGACCTGATATATGTTATGTAGTGAGTGTACTCGGTCAGTTTATGAGTCAGCCGAGACAGACACATTGGATAGCAGTGAAGCATGTGTTGAGATATTTACGAGGCACAATTGGTTATGGACTAAGATATGCCTCCGATGTAGACATGAGATTTCTAGTATATACCAATGCAGATTGGGCAAGGACCACAGTGGACTGGAAGAGCACCTCCAGTTGTTGTTTTAGTTTGGGATCTACCATGGTTTCCTGGTGCAGCAGGAAACAGACTTTTGTGGCTTTGAGTACCTTAGAAGCAGAGTACATTGCATTATGTGTGGCAGTGCGCGAAGCAATGTGGCTTCGCAAGCTCCTTGCAGACTTATTTGGACATGAGATGGATTCCACCGTTATTCATTGCGATAACCAGAGGTGCGTGAAGCTCTCAGAGAATCCTATGTTTCACAATAAATCGAAACACATTGAGATCAAATACCATTACATCAGAGATATGGTGCAGAGGAAAGCAGTACATGTGCAGTACCTTTCTACACACGAGCAAGTTGCAGATGTCTTAACCAAACCGCTTGCCAGGACAAAGTTCGAGTACTTTCGTGAGAGACTTGGCCTGGTGGAGAATGCCTCCCTAACTGAGAGGGAGTGTTGATGATTGCAGCTTCATGAGACATTCTCCAGATCGTACTCCTCTGGACTGAGTTGAGATGATCTGTGAGAACGCCTATGTGATAGGTGAGTCGTACTCCTCTGGACTAAGTTGAGATGACTTGTGTTGGTCTCTTGTCGTGCTCCTCTCAACTAAGTTGAGATGACTTGAGATGGTCTCCTGTCGTACTCCTATGGACTTAGTTGAGTTGGCTTGAGATGGCTCTCAAGTTCGTACTCCTATGGATTTAGTTGAGTTGATCTGTTGAGAGTGACATCCCTTGTGGTTGAGCACATGTGGACTTATCCCTAGTGGCACAGTACTAGAGGATGTGTGTGAGACCCCTTGCTATATTGTCAAAGAGTAAGACTTGTAAAACCCTAATTTGTATTGTGAAGGGTACAAGTCGGCCCTACTATGTAAAGATAATTAATATTATGTAAAATATTAATTATATTATTGAGTTGTAGAAGTCGGCCCTATTGTGCCAATAGACACA
Organism: Picea sitchensis; assembly: GCA_010110895.2. Lineage (NCBI taxonomy): Eukaryota > Viridiplantae > Streptophyta > Pinopsida > Pinales > Pinaceae > Picea > Picea sitchensis. The sequence goes on from SNQJ01S0008968.1 coordinate 102,281, forward strand.
TCTATTTGATGAGTTAGGTCATGTATTTATTAGAGAGATACATCCCCATTGTGGATTATATCTCCTTCACTCAACGCTTAACTTGGTGAGCTGAAATTTGGTGCGCACTTCTTATGCGCTAGCTTTCTTGGTCATAGAGCACCCTCTTGTGTGCGCTAGGATTTTCTAGAGAGGGTTCTTCTCTTGGCAATATAATAAAGGGTTGTTGGGTTTTTCCCTTGGTTGAGAAGGGTTTTCCCAGGATAACTTCTTGCATCTTGTGCATGGTTATTCTTCTTGTGATCTTGGTTTACTGCAGCTATTGTATTTTGTGTTGCTGCATTGTTTATGGTTCAAGTTCATGCTAAATTGAAAAGAAACTACATGTGCTTGAGTAACCATTACAAAATTCAACACCTAGTTCACCCTCTCATATTATGATAAAAGGTCCTCTCCCTTCCACACAAGCACCAAGCCTAGTTCACCCTCTCATATTATGATACAAGGTCCTCTTGCTTCCACTCAATCTCGTCTCCCTTTTCTTCTCATGAGGAAAATCACCTATAAACATCCTCTAGTTATACACATCCCGCAGATAGCAACCTAAATTATCATCAAGAATGGGGCCCTAACCTTGACTACTCGATGCCTCTATATTTTCTTTCATTTTCTCTCTATTTTTTTCTTTTTTCTTTTTTCTTTTTCTTTAAATTTTTCTTTTAACTCCCTTTTTTTACTTTTCTGGTGAGGGAATAATACAAATACATATATACATGTATATTGATACAACATAATCAAACCAAGTGTGAACTCTTTTACTCAAGAGAAATGGGGTCTTGATCACAATTATCATTATATACATATTGGACTTATTCAGTTTGGACTTAACCCTCTTGTCAAACCTAGTCTCAATGTGTCTAGTTTATGTTGTGTTAACTCAGTTTTCTGCACCTTAGATCAGATCTGGAAATGACTAAAAAATCTGTTGTTAGCACTCAAAATCAGATCTGATAACTTAGAAGATTGCACAGAAAATAGGTTAATTGTAGGAAATTTGCCCCTAAAAGTCACTGAAAAATTCCTCTCCTTTTGGGCTAGTGCACGCCAACCACAAGGGGGTGTCCCTAGCCTCTATGCTGTGCAATCTTCTAAGTTATATCAGATCTGATTTTGAGTGCTAACAACAGATTTTTTAGTCATTTCCAGATCCGATCTAAGGTGCAGAAAACTGCATTAACAAATTGGTGTCGTTGTCGGGGAACTTGTCGTCATCCCTTGGCCATCTAACGACACTGGTGAGAAGTATCGTTTATTTTATTTTCAAACTCACATGGCGACTCCACTTGATACAGGTTTGGCTCTACTGGGGAAATCAAGGAAATCCTCCAGGCTCAACCCAGTTCAACCTATCTTTCCAGTTCTTGACGAACCAGAGCACCTGTTCAAAAACCAACCATCGTCAGTGCCCGAAAACGTACATATTTCTGCTCAAAGCATTGTTGCTGCTTCTACACCCCAGGTGAAATCTCCCTTTGTTTTAATCAATATCCCGGTGGTAAGTATACCGGCGACATCTTCACCAGCATTGGTTAACATCTCCCCTTCTCTAATTTCGTCTCCTTTGTTTTCAAGCTCATCTCATGCTAAAAATATGGCAGGCAGATTTACTTTGACGGTTTATGCTCCACTGGATTTAACTTGGATAACTGGACAACCTCATGCTATGCCTACAGGTGAATACAGGGACCGTCTTCCCAAATTTGTGGGGAGCAACACCATTTCGGTAGAGGATCATTTGAATGCTTTCCTCAAGTTTGTGGATGACTTGGAGATTGAACATGAAGATGTTCGTGCAAACCTTGGAAGGGGATGCACGGGCTTGGTATAAATCTCTCCCGGCAAGAGCAATCGATGGATGGGAGTCTTTTCAGACGAAGTTTACTGAAAGATGGGCTCATAAACAGGACAATGCTCTCCTTCTCCAAGCCTTCTCTTCACTTAAGAAAGATGAAAACGAAATTGTCCCTGAATTTAATACTAAGTTTTCAAAATCATATTATAGGATTCCTACTACTGTTAGGCCAAATGCAGAGTTTTCTTTGTTATATTATTTGGAGGCTTTTGATGGTTCTTTCAATTTTTTGCTAAGGGAAAAGGAACCGCTTAATCTGGATGCAGCTTTCTCTGCAGCGATTAAGATTGAGAAAAACATTAATGCAGCCTAGAAAGTGCATGGGCCCCTGGACAAATTATTTGACCCCCAAGGGAGGACAACTCAAGATTCACAAAGTAAGCCAAATCAAGAGCCCAATGTTGAAAAAGAAGCAGAAAGGAAGAGCTTCCGTCCAAAATTGTGGGATTGTTGAATGATCTCAGCAATAAAATTGTCAAAATGGAAAAGAATATGCAAGCACACCAAAGCATGCAATTGAACCTGTTATCACACGGTTTGTAGGAAGGGTTTAGATAGCTTGAGTCAAGGCTTAAAACCGGCGTAACAGGAGCTTCCCCACCCACTGTCACCTCGATGGGGGGCTCTTTCTATTCAGGAGGGCTAGTCCAAGGGAGACGTCCCTAAGCAATCTAAGTCCAAGGGAGACGCCCCTACAGTAATCTAGGTTAATGAAGGGCTAAAGGGTATTGGACCAAGTCAAAGAAGTTCCCTTTCACATTGTCAGCCTAAAATGAGATAGTCGAGAGGAGAAAGATCCATCAAGATGCACCTCGCTTTAAGTAGACAAGACAAATAACTAGAATATGTGCTTGGTGTTGGGTTAGTACTTCAAGATATAAATGACTATCTTTATCATATATATGAGCGAAAGATCAATGATATTGATTAAGTCAATGATGGCTAAGCAAAGATTAATAACTTATATCACTCTTCAACAAAGCATGAGAGATAAAAGCATTCAACATTCACAATTAAAACCTTGTATTAATTCACAATGCAATAGCTATCTCAAATTAGCTCATATATAATGTTGCCAAGCGCCATATATATTGTTGCTGCAATGGAGATGACGCCAGCCCTAGTAATGAGTTGTTTTGAAAGGGAAAGAGCACAACGCTTTACCTAACAAGCTTATGGATGTAATCAATGGCTCAAAACCTATCAAAAGAGATGACAAATGTCACAACGCTGTGCTTACAAGCAAGAGATCAAAACTATGTGACGCCACCTATATAAATCTTGTTGCAGTTTTTTTAGGGTTAGCTAGCCAAGGAGTGACGCTTTGACAAAATCAACCAACAAAATGCAATAAACCTCCACGGCTAAGGATAAGATGTGAAATTTTAACCTTCTATCCAAACAAAGTTAAAATCCTAAGACGCCATCTTATTAGGGTTAGTAAAGAAAAGGCTAGGGTTAGATCACTAGGGTTAGTTAGGGTTTCAAAATGAAAGTAGTTTGGAAGAGAATTTGAGGCATAAACAAGTTCAAGAGAGTTTCTGTGACTAGTGCCTTGGGTTAATGGAGTCAATTGAAGGAGACTAATGGTTTAGGACTAACTCAAACTTAACGACAAGAGAGCTAGGGTTTGATGGTGTTTTTATGGCAAGGCCACAAACCCTAAAACCCTAAGAAAGAAAGATTCTACTAGGTGTAGCTACTAGCCTAAAGCTTCCTCTTCTCTCCTTAAGACTTCTTTGGCAAAATCCGGGCCAGCTTACAAACACAAATCTAGGGTCAAAGTGTTGCTTCATACAAGGCTTTTCTAAAACCCTAGAAGTAAACCCTAGGTGTAAACTAAATTAGGCCTAGGACAACTTCTCTTTCTTCAATTTGTGCTTAAACAAGATAAGAAGTAATCTAGTGTAGCTATGGCTAGTCAAAATTCCTTCAAATCAAATGGTTATAAAGCATTATTCATGGGGACATGAAGCTACCTAATCTACTCGGTGGTGTTGGCTCCCTAGGCTCTTCAAGGATTAAGCAAATAACAACAAGATAACAATTCATGCAAGATGTTAAATCAAAGAACCATTCATTCAAGAAGTTTTGATGCTAAAAACACTTACAGGATCATGAAGAAGCATAATCCAAATCCATTGTAAACCTTCCAATGAATAAAAGCACCACTTGCCAAAAATAGTCCTCCAAGAGGTTGGCCAATTCCAAGAGAAGATAAACCAAGAACAAAAGCTAAGAATGTATCTCTCAAATGAGAGCAAGTTATGTCCGATAAAATGAGGAGAAACATCCCCTATTTATATGATTCTTACGACCTTTAATTAAAAATAGGTCAGTAAAACAACCGGCCAAGCACATAATACATAATTCAATTAATTTGTCACTTTGACATGCTAAAATGCCAAAATTGAGCTAATAATGGAGACGTGCCGTGCCCCTATAGGGAGACGTTGTCCCCTTTTAGGGCAAAATCATCATCCTGCAACCCAGATGTTGGCCCCTTTGGGGCTTCTGTAACCTGCCATGTGTGCCAAAGAGGCCCAACACGCTGCCATATGCTTAGAAAACGTCCAACTAGCCCTTGGTGGTGTCCAATCTTCCTAGGTCAACGCCCCATCCGGGTAAGGGCTTCATCCCCTTAGGCGTCCAAAACGTCCCGATGAGGGCGCCCTTCTTCTTCTCAGTGCAAGGGATCGTCACAACTCAGTCCTCAGCTTCATCTCAAAGAATCCACCGGATGCTGGGCTCTCAAAATTCTGGCTGGAGGTCCGAAAGACCATCTCCCCATGTGCACCATCCTCTGCACCACGGCATATCCCGCGATATCAAATACTACGCCTGTGGGCTCTTCAGCCCCAGACATCATAGCAATGTAAATCATATCTCATCATTAAGTTTATCAAACATATGCATGAAATCCCTAACACCCATCAAATAGCTCTAGCACATACACAGCTCCACTATACAAGGCTAAGGCAACCAATAAGACCACCTATTAAGATAATACCCATAGGAAATGGAAAGTTCCCTCAAAAGATCATTCAATCCATGTGTAATGTGGTGGATATGGTTTTAGGGATGTCCAGCCATAGTCAGCATCAAGGGCCGGTGTTGTCCGTGGGTGCCTTTGTAGGAGGCTATTTGTACCCGGCTATGTGATGCATTTTTTCCAAGCCCTTATTGGCCTTATCTTTCTTTATTTGCATTTTACTACAAGCCTTCACGAAAAGGACACTGCCTTGGCTTGGTGGTCAGAAATGGCCAGCATTCACTAGTATCTTCGCAGAAATGAGAGGTCGGGCTCGTGATGAGACCCCTTCCTTTGGCCATGAAACAAAAGGTCATCACCGGGTTTGGTGACCGATGGTGGCAATGTCATACCGCTTAAATACCCATGAACATAATGGGTCGGGCCGATGAGACCTCCCATCTCTTGGTTAGGTCTTACTTATTTATTTCATTTTTCTTAGGGTCCTCTTTAGTTTCTTATCGAGAGCCTTTTATTGCCTTCTCGGGAATCCCCATGTAGCATCTCTAGGTTTTATTTTCCCATGGCTTTTATCTTTACCAGTGATGCTTTTACCTCCTGGCCTTTAGCCCCTTCTTCCCACAAGACAAGATGTACCCCTGAAGGTCATCCTAATGGCCGCATCTTAGGGGAGTGGGATGATGAGCCGCATAAGATGAAAAAGGGATAATATGGTGGGAGTTTTGACAATGGCTCTGCACCCCCTCTTTGGTGGCTAACCAAAACCCATGAATACTTCCATTGCTAAGCTGCCCCATCAATCACCCCAACAATGGTCAAGAGGGATAGTGTAAGATCCAAGTACCATCCCAAAATGAAAGAGATCCAACGCATACATAAGAAGGTTATAATGATCAAATATGACACATACCACGTATACCTCTGACCACTACTCCTATGGAGCAAGAGTCCCTCTCCTCGATGCGGTGTCCAAAGCCAGAGGTGATGGAAGCCGGTAATCGCTTAACGACAAAGTCGGGTCAGAAGAAGAAGATGGCCCTCCGTATTATGCCCAAGTCAGCCCGCTTCTGCATCTATGTCTAGGGACCATGTGGGCCTCGGACATGATCTCCTAATTATCCCAAGATATCGGGGATAACATCCGTCTCCAACTCAGGGACATGCGCTTTCTAACCAGAGTTTATGAGAACCTCACACCGGCGAGACCTCAGAACCCCGGCCACACTCGACAAAAGGCATCACCGACAAAAGACGGGTGGTATTAAGCACCATAAAGCAACAGTATATAGTAAATGTCCATACAACGCAGTAAATGTGCATATAAGGCAATCATAAATGTAAATACAAAGTAAAATGCTTACCTGTTGGCCGCATGTTGGTGTAATCAAACAACCAATGAAGCCAATCCAAAGAACGCCCTGATACCCGCCTTTGCGCTTCATCATAAACCAAAAACAGTTGATATATCAAGCACAAAATGTCATGAGTTAGAATATACATCATATCATCGAAAAAGTCAAAATCTAACACATGGAGGCGGGAGGGGATAAAATATCGCTTAAGTCCATCTCGAGAAAAGCACTAATCCCATCCAAGAAAAGGTCATGGTAAAGGCTCACTAAACCGACTCAAAGGCCCAGAACTGCTACCTATGACATCCTCATTTGCAAAGTCAAGGAAGGGATTGACAAAGTTTTAGTAGATGGTTGGTAAATCATCAAGAGAAGGTTGAAATATTTATTGACAATAGCATTACCCAACCAACCCTTGAAATCTAGGGTTTGCTCCAGAGGAAACTCAACACTAAAAAGGTATTTCCCAACTATACCCTCGAATGGAAACGCAAGGCAAAGTAATAACCAGCGTCAGATGAAAAGTCATGAGCAACCTTCGTCAACCATGTCCCATTTGTATCAAAGTCCGAACACAACGGTGGTCGACAATCATCTTTTTAAAAAGGGTTCATGCTCAACATACTCATCAAACATCCCAAGGTAAGACTCAAAATCATCCTCAAAAGCAAGGTACTAAGTCATCCTTGGTGTTTTGAAAGCTACAAGTAAAAGACTTTCATCCTTTGTTGCCACCGGTCATATAATCACAGGATAACCGTAAGGGCAACAACTGAGATGACTCCTGAGTGTCATAGTGGGATCTAGGTCATGACCAATTATATCCCACCTAATGCCTTCCAACATGTATGAACTCATCCAAATCAGCCATATCAAGACGTATCATAACATGTAGGATTTGAGGATTCATCCTCCTTCCTTTCATTACAAGGTAAAGTATCATCAAAATTTATGAGAGGAGGTAACTTACCTGCTTTCTTCTCGTATGCGTATCTCGCAGGGACTCGTGTTTTCGTGATGTGTTGTTTCTTCGCCCCTCATGGATCAAGCTTCCATTTCATCCGAGTTTCCATTTCCTTCTTCCTTTGAATCAAGTAACACGCATTATTAGAATTTTGAAGTGGAAAATGACTAACCTCATCTTTGCTTTGGCCGCGACAAGAGAGACAGCTTTTGCATGACTTCATCACAGAGGAGCAATGTGTGGACACTTCATCATCCTTTTCAAGTTCTTGCTCCTCATCAATGTTTTCATTCTGCTCGTCAACAATTTGTTCCTATGTGATCTTCAAAGTTTCTGGAGACCAGCTTTTATTGTTTCAGAATGTCCATGGCATTGGCTCAGGTCAAGGAGACTTTTCAATTTTGATGGCCATATTGTGAGCTTCGAAAGTGTTTTTGGATTCTTTACTTAGAAGGGAAGCTCAGCCGTCCCCTCGGTCCATTAGTATAGAGGTAGACAAGGTATCTCTCCTCAGGACGATGGCTTTGCGGAATCCGGCAAAGTAATTTCTCGAACTTGAAACCAAAAAACTTTGACAATCTCATACTTTGCTTGTCTTATGCCTTCAAGCTCTTCTGCAGTAATGATTGTGTAACTTCTATTTTCATGGTCCAATTTACAAGAAAAATTTCTTCAAATTGTTCCATAGTAGTGATGTCGGGCACCTTGAAGGTTATCATACTATTCTGGCTTCTCCATTCAGGGAGGCAGAGAAAAGTTTGATGACTACATCTTCAGCCTCATAGTTAATAGGGAAGTGTTCAAAGAATTTCCAAAATCTTAACATGTGAGATTCAGGACATTCTACATTGATGCCAACAAATCGAGGAAGAAAATCCTCATAACGAGGAGGAAATCCTCATAACGAGGGAGGCACTCGATATCCAAGGATTTCACTAATATCTAAAGGTCTATAGCTCCTTGGGTCCTATCAGGAAGTCATTGTTGACTTCGCCATCAGTGGATGATAGTTTTCTTTGAAACTACCAAAGAATAGGGGAAAAGTCTTAGTGGAGTCGTCGGGTAATCTTGTAAGATAAGGCTTCTATAGGCAAGGCTTACCAAAAATATGTTGTTGAGGAAGGTAGACTCCTAGCCGGGCCAAAAATGTTATCGCATCTATTTTGTGGTAGGAAGGGTTTATGTTGGCTTGAGTCAAGGCTTCAAGCTGGCGTGACAGGAGCTTCCCCGCCCACTGACACCTCGATGGGGGCTCTTTCTATCTCGTGAGGGCTAGTCCAAGGGAGACGCCCCTAAGCAATCTAGGTTAATGAAAAGCTAAAGGGTAATGACCAAGTCAAAGAAGTTCCCTTCACGCATTGTCAGCCTAAATGAGAGAAAGTCATGAGAAAGATCCACCTAAGATGCACCCGCTTAAGTAGAGACAAGATAAATAACTAGAATATGTGCTTGCAAAGTATTAGTACTTCAAGATATAAATGACTATCTTTATCATATATATGAGCAGATAATCATCGCTATTATTGACGGAGTCAATGATGGCTAAGCAAAAGATTAATAACTTATATCACTCTTCAACAAAGCATGAGAGATAATAAGCATTCAATGTTCACAATTAAAACCTTGTATTAATTCACAATGCAATAGCTATCTCAAATTAGCTCATATATATAATGTTGCCGCATCACCTATATATTGTCAGCCGCAATGGAGATGACGCCACTCTAGTAATGAGTTGTTTTGAAAGGGAAAGAGCACAACGCTTTACCTAACAAGCTTATGGATGTAATCTATGGCTCAAAACCTATCAAAGAGATGACAAATGTCACAACGTTGTAAGCATAAGCAAGAGATCAAAACTATGTGACATCACCTATATATAAATCTTGTTGCAGCTTTAGGGTTAGCTAGCCAAGTGACGCTTTGACAAAATCAACCAACAAAAATGCAATAAACTTCCACGGCTATGATAAGATGACTAGTCAAGACCTTTCTATCCAAACAAAAGTTAAAATCAGCAAGACGCCATCTTATTAGGGTTAGTAAAGCGCTAGGGTTAGACGCCATGTTAGTTAGGGTTCTTCAAAATGAAAGTAGTTTGAAGAGAGTTTGAGGCATAAACAAGTTCAAGAGAGTTTCTAGACTAGTGCCTTGGGTTAATGGAGAGTCAATCATGAGAATGGTTTTAGGACTTAACTCAAACTTAAGGGACAAGAGAGCTAGGGTTTGATGGTGTTGCTATGGCAAGGCTACTAACCCTGTAAACCCTAAGAAGGAAAGACTTACCTAGGTGTAGCTAAAGTTAGGCCTAAAGCTTCCTCTTCTCTCCTTAAGACTTCTTTGGCAAAACGGGTAGCTTACAAACACAAATCTGACAATTAAAAAGTGTTGCTTCATACAAGGTTTTCAAAACCCTAGAAGTAAACCCTAGGTGTAAACTACCAGCCTAGGACAACTTCTTTCTTCAATTTTGTGCTTAAAACTAACCTTCAAGACAAGAAAGAATCTAGTGTAGCTATGGCTAGGCTAAAAATTCCTTCAAATCAAATGGCTATAAGTTTTATTCATGGGGACATGGAAGCCACTCACTCCACTTGGTGGTAAGTTAGTTGGCTCCCTTAGGGTTTCAAGGATCAAGAAATAAACAACAAGATAACAATTAATGCAAGATGTTAAATCAACAACCATTCATTCAAGAAGTTTTGATGAAAACACTTACAAGATCATCAAGGAAGAAGCATAATCCAAACTTCTAGTTGTAAACCTTCCAATGAATAAAGCACCACTTGCCAAAAAATAGTCCCTCTAAGAGGTTGCGCCTCACTCCAGAGAGATATAAAACCAAGAACAAAAGCTAAGAATGTATCTCTCAATGAGAGCAAGTTATGTCCGATAAAAATGAGGAGAAACATCCCCTATTTATATGATTCTTATGACCTTTAATTAAAAATAGGTCAACAAAATGCTCGGACAAGGTCGTGACAATACATAATTCAATTAATTTGTCACTTTTACATGCTAAAATGCCAAAATTGAGCTAATATGGAGACGCCGGTCTCTTTAAGGGGAGAGACGCTGGCCCCTTTAGGGCAAAATCATCATCCCCGCAACTCCGCATTGGCTCCCCCGCTCCTCTCAAGTAACCCACTGAAAACAAGCCCAACATGTCAGCCCTCTCCGTAAAAACGCCCAATCCAGTCTCCGGTGGCATCCAATCTTCCTAGGTCAACGCCCCATCTCGCAAGGGGCTGATCCCATAGGCTAGGTCTCTCTCAAAACGTCCCGGCTGAGGGCGCCCTTCTTCTTCTTCCTGCAAGGGTTTCGCTACAACTGGCCCGCCTCGCCATCCCAAAGAATCCACCTCGATGGGCTCTTCACCCATGGAGGTCCTGAAGCATCATCTCCCCATGTGCACCGGATCCTCTGGTACCTGGCCCTCACGGGCATGGTCCCGCACATCAAATACTACGCCCTCAGGGGCTCATCAATCCTAGACATCATAGCAAATCATATCTCATCATTAAGTTTATCAAACATATGTAATGAAATCCCTAACAATTCATCAAATAGCTCTAAGACATTGCTAATGTAATTCCACTATATCAAGCAGCTATAACCAATAAGACCCACCTATTGGGCTAATACCCACAGGAGATGGAGAGTCCCCTCAAAAGATCATTCAAGCCATGTATACATGTGGTGATATGGTTTTAGGGATGTCCAACAATAGTAAGACCAAGCGTTGGTGTTGTCTATGGGTGCCATTGTAGGAGGCGAAGTTGTAAATTGCCATGGGATGCATTTTTCCAAGCCCTTATTGCCTTATCTTTCTTTATTTGCATTTTACTACAAGCCTTGATGAAGAGGACACCGCCTCGCTTGCGGCTGAGTCGATGCTACTCCACTAGTACCTTCAAGTGGGTAATGAGAGGGTTGGCTCGTGATGAGACCCCTTCCTTTGGCCATGAACCAAAGGTCATCACCGGGTTTGGTGACCGTGATGGTGGCACGTCACGCTAAATACCTATGAACATAATGGGTCATTCGCGGATGATGAGACCTCCCATCCCTCTTGGTTAGGTCTTGCATTTATTTATTTCATTTTTCTTAGGGTCCTTAGTTTCTTATCAAGAGGCTCTTTATTGCCTTCGGGATCCTCGGCTAAGCATCTCTAGGTTTTATTTTCCATGGCTTTTATCTTTTACCGATGCTTACCTCCCTGGCCTTTAGCCCCTTCTTCCTACAAGACAAGATGTACCTTGGAAAGTCATCCTAATGGCTTAATTAGGGGAATGGGGTGGATGAGCTGGGTATAAGATGAAAAGTGATAATATGGTGGAGCGGACGATGGCTCCAAACCCCCTTGGTGGCTAACCAAAACCCATGAATACCGATTGCTAAGTTGCCCCATCAATCACCCCAACAATGGCTGGTGAGGATTAGTGTAAGATCCAAGCAACATCCCAAAATGAAAGGAACCTAATGCATACATAAGAAGAGGTAAATGATCAAATATGACACATACCATGATACCTCTAATTTCAATTACTCCATGGAAGCAAGAGTCCCTCTCCATGCAAAAAGTCCACAGCCAAGAGTGATGGGAGTCGGGTAATCACAATGTGACAAAGTTAATGAGAAGAAAAGAGTGGCCCTCCAGGGCCATGCTCAAGTCGCTCCTGCTCTCGGTACTCCATGTCTAGGACCATGTGGGCCTCGAGACATGATCTCCTAGTTATCCCTAGATATCAGGGATAACAGAACCAAAGGCACTTCCAAGTTCCAACACAAAAAGCAGTTTCAGAATCATAAAAAGATTGAAGAGCCAAAGGTTCTAGTGCCAATGACAAGCATCAATTTCTTGGATCATTTTTCTAGCAGCCACTACTATCAAGCTTGTGAACTTCCCCACAATGAGGAAGGATGTGTCGTTTTGGCACGCACTGCTTACTTGTATGCCCCTGATCAGGATGAGGAAGTATTTGAAGGAGGGGATGATTCACTGAACATCTTGTCTGAGTTAGAAGATGTAGACATCCCGCAGATTTTCAATCTTTCCGATTGTAAGAAGGAAGTAAATCAGAAACGTTTGCTTCATTCAAATTCTGAAATTGTTAACCCATGCAAAGCTAACTTGCAGCCCACTAGCATGACAAATCCGAACATCCAAATGACTCCAGAACGTATCCAAAGGGCTGAAACCAAGGCTGCTAGCATGATTGCTGAAATAACAAACACATATGCTAGAAAGGGAAAGGTTCCGGCCAGCCAAGTGATAAGAAAGGACCCACCTCAGGTGGCTACCCCAAATCAAATTGAAATTCCAAACTTTTCTTTAGAGGGGGAGCTAGCAAAGATAAAGATCCTGGTACCTCTCAAAGAGTTGATCCGCATGCCGGGACAAAAGGAGACAGCCCATAGATTCATCAATGCAGGTGATAGTATAAATCTTGCGGACGAGAACCCACAGGTATACTTGGGTATGGGTAAGAATGAGAATGATCTCGCTCCTTTCTATATTTCTTTGTTGGTTAATAATCTGATTTTGAGGAATTGCATGTTAGATTCAGGTGCCTCTGCTAACGTTATGACGCTTGAGACCATGCATGAGTTAAACTTGCAGATTACAAGACCATACAAGAATGTGCAAGCAGTCTATGCAAGGGAGATACAAGTATGTGCGGTAATCAAAGACCTCCAAGTGCACTTACATATATTCCCTTCGAGAGTATTTGTTATGGACATAGTAGTGATTGATTGCCCAACCAAATGGGGCATGCTTTTGTCACGGAAATGAGTTGTAGATGCTGGGGGCAGCATTCAGATGAATTGGTCTTATGCAGATATCTGGCTCACTCCTGAATTGGTCTTATGAAGACTTTTCAGAGAGAAAAGAATGTTGCACCATGTTAAAGATCCAAAGCAAATGGATAACGAGCCTTTGTTTCCAGGTTTGAATGAGACTGAGTTGGGGGCCTATACTATTTCAAAGTTACAGGAAGATTTGCATGTACCCACGTATGTAAATGAAGACGAAAGAGTATGGACTATGCACTTTGATGGTGCAAAGTCTAAACATGGAGCAGGTGCAGGGGTTATTATCACAAACCCCTTAGGTATGATTTTCCCATTTTCTTTCCGCTTGGTTTTTGATTGTACTAATAATGTAGAAGAGTATGAAGCCTTGTTGCTAGGTCTTCAAAGAGCAAGAAAGATGGGAATCAAAAAGCTAAAACTGGAGAGAGATTCTGAGCTCATAGTGAATCAAGTGACGATGAGATGTGAGGCTAAGAATCCCCGCTTAAGGAGATACATGGATGCAGTATGGAATGAGATCGAATGCTATGATGCGTTTACTATCACTGCAATCCCAAGAACGTTCAATAAGTTGGCTGATCCGATGGCAACTGCGGCCACATTATTTCAGCCATGTGAACCTCATTCACGTGCCAAATATACGGTAGAGGTATCTTTTCACCCCTTTATTCCTGATAACATTGGTTCATGGCAAATGTTTGAAGATGAAAGACAGATATGTAGTTTCTTGAATTGCACAGATGAATTTTATGACTATGTGATTGATAAAGTACAGAAAGGAGAAGAGCCTCCACTTATTCACAGCTTAAAATCAATAAAATCCCTAGAGGTTTGGTTCCTTTAGAAAGATTATTTGATAGATTTGATGCTTTTATTGGTTCTAATCAGCCATGTACAAATGAGCAAGTGGTGGGTTGATATTGGGTCACGAGTGTTGAGTTTTGTACCTTGGGAGGTGTTCCCCATGTGTTTCTGCACTCCTTGACACATGTGGGATGGACTATACACTTTGTGCCTTGTACTTTTGTCTAATTTCACTTTGACTTAGGAGTTTTAAGTCAAAAGTGAAATTTAGTCATTTATGCCTAAAATGACTATTAATTCACTTTGTGGGTGAATTAGAGACATAAAGTGAACTTAGGAAACTTAGCCCAAAGTGGGTTATTGACTTAGATACTTTTGGGGAGATCTCAACCATTGATTAGATGGGAGATGAGATGATCTCCACCATTGGTTTCTTAGGTTTCCTTTTGGAGTTTCAAGAGGGGCGCAAAGGGTGAAGGAGGCATTCATTTCTTCATTTGCTCACTTGGAGAGGAAGACTTGGAGCATTGAGATGAGGTTTGTTGCATGAGGAGGCTTGAGCTTGGGTGCATGCTTTCATGGAGGGAGGCACAAAGCTTCTAGCCTTGTTTATTTACTGAGGAGGTTTCACATCTGTGGAGGGCGCACCTGCTTGTGAGGGCGCATCAGATTGCAGTGAGATGAGTTGCAGAGGGAGGCCATCCAGCAGAGCTTCATTCCTGTGGAGGGGTTTTCAGATCTAAGCTCACAGTTTGCTTCTGGAGCAGTTTCAGTGGTTTTGCAACCTTGTATGTGGGGCGCACCTTCCTAGGGCACACCTGGAGGTTTTGGATTTGTGTTTCGGCCTGGATTTGGATGCTATTGTATCAGGTTCATTTATATTTTGTACTTGTGGTATTCCACCTTATGCTTTCCTCATATATAGACATACATTCCAAACTGGTTTTCCCCGGGGGGGTTTTATCCAGGGTCATGTTGACCAAAAATACCTATGAACAAAAATGCATGTGTTAGTCTTTTAGATCTGCTTATTTTCAGCTGTAAAGATCTTTAGGTGTGTTGTATTTATTTTAGTATGCATGTGCTAACTTCTAGTTACTAAAACTAAATGCTAGAGCACCTAAAATTGCAAATACAACCATAACAAATCAGCAAGAAGTTCTTGGACTGTTGGTTGTCCTAAAACAGCAGCATATACTTTACATAACAGTTGAAACTTAAAGCCAAACTGTGGTCAAAGACTGACCCAGTTGGCAAGCTTGATAGGACCTGAAAATCTTCATGGTATCAGAGCAGAGGTGGCTGAACTTTTGAGCAGTTTGGACAGCACATTGTTGGCTGTCATATACATCTTCTTGGCAGAATTTTGTGGACAGCCATTGACTCATTCTGTGGTTGTTAGAGGGCAGATTTTTGTAGAGGACAATTGGGCAGTTTTGGCACTTGTCATCAGTCTCTTTTCACACCTACGCAGTAGGAGTGAGGTTGATTTGAATTGACCTCTTTTCACACCTATTTTGTTAGGAGTGAGGTCAGACTACACTTGTCTCTTTTCACACCTGTGTTGACAGTAGTGAGACAGTGTTTTCCTTGGCAATTTAGCATCAGTTGGGGAGTGCAGTTTGGCAGACATGTCAGCATCTCAGATGCAAGTTGAGGATAGGCTAGCAGGGGCTAGCAATTGGTCGCCTTGGAAGGCGAGGATGGTCTTTGTCTTAGAGGACCTTGAGCTATGGGACATGGTCGAGGCAATTGTTCCACCCATTCCTATCACAGCCCCCGTCTTGGTGGCAAAGTTCAGGAAACGGAACAACAAGGCAAAGAGGACCATTTGTGACGCAGTTCAGGACCATATCATACCCCATTTGATGGGGAAGACTTGTGCATATGAGATGTGGGCATTGTTATCCCCCACTTTTAGGGATAACTAGGAGATCGTGTCTCGAGGCCCACAGGTCCTAGACATGGAGTACCGAGAGCCAGATCGACTTTGGCATGACCCTGGAGGGCCCATCTTTTCTCCCTTTTAGCGCCTCTACCTTGCCAGCAGCAGCAACATCCATCACCATCGGTTTGGTCTTGTGTCAGAGATGGTTCTTGCTCCATGAGGTAATGAGTCTAGGTATCATGGTATGTGTCACTTTGATCATCAAAACCTTTGAATATGTGCATTTAATTCCTTTTGTTACTAACAAATGCTTGGATCTTATACTTGCCCACTTGACCATGTCTGGGGGGAATGACAGGATGCCTTAGTAAGCATGTGTCCGTAGGTTTTGGTTTGCCACTGAGGGGATTTCTGAAAAGCCATCATCTGCTCCTGTCATAGCACCACTTTTACATCTTGCTTCCCGCTCACCTATCCCATTACACTTGTTCGGGAACTAGGTTGACCTATCATTTGAGGATTTCACCTTAGTGGGAAGAAGGGGCTAAAGGCCCAGAAGGTAAAACCAAGCTGGCAAAAGATAAAAGCCTTAGAATAAAACCTCGAGATGCTTCGCCCAGGGATCCCCGAGAAAGCAATAAAAGGCTTCTCAGCAAGAAACAAGAGGGACCCGTAAAATAATAAACAAGAGCTAGTCAGAGGATAGGAGGTCTCATCACGAGCCACCCTATTAGGTCCATGGGTACCTAGCAGTATGACATTACCACCAGCTGGTTACCACGCCAGGGTAGTGACCCTTGGTTGCATGGCCAAGGGAAAGGGGGTCTCATCACGAGCCAGCCTTCTCATTTCAATGAAAGTACTTGTGGGTAACACTGTCACCATTGGTCACCACGCCAGGACAGTGTCCCCTTATTAGCCTCTTGAAGAAAAAGCAATAAAAAATAAAAGAATAAAGAATAAGAATAAAAGGCATGAATGGGCTTGGAAAAATTTGCATCCAGGACAGTTGCAGCTCGCCTTCTACAAAGGCACCCACAGGTAAAGCTTTGCACCCTCTGCTCTCATTGCACCCACTTGCTTGGACATCCCTTATCCACATCACCCACTTGCATGGCTCAGATGAGGTCTCTTCCAGAAACTTTCCTCTTCCAGTGGACATTAGCCCAATAGGACGCCCTGTCACTTTCTCCAAACTTGTATTGCAGGCTTGTATAATGTCTTTGAGCTTTTAACTAGGGTAATAGGGGTTTCATGCACATGTTTAATAATATTGATGATGAGATGTGATTAACATTGCTATGATCCCTGTGACTTATGAGCCCATGGAGGGCATAGTTGTTGATGTGCAGGATCATGCCCAACGGACAGGTACCATGTTGGACCGGTACACATGGGGAGATGATCAGTTCGAACCTCCATGGGGCTGAAGAGCCCACTAGATGGATGTTGGGACCCCATAAGGGGGCAGAGACAGGGTAGAGATGGTCAAAGGCTTTGCACTGGAGAAGAGGACATTCCACCAGAGGCACCCTAGCAGAGCTTGACCTAGGGGGTTGTGCCCCCTCCATTGGAACGTTGGCCCTGGAAGGCCCAAGATGTCACCCATGATGATCATGACGTCATCCAGCCTTGTGGACGTCTTGGGAGGCAGATTTGGCAGTGTTGGCACGTGTGGCAGGTTGGAGAAGCCCAAGGAGGGCTAATGTCTTGCTCCTGGATGCTGCATTTGCCCTAAAAAGGGCTAACGTCACCCTAAGAGGACATGACGTCATCTTCTTTTGCTTGATTAGGCTTTAATTTGAACATTTAATGTAAAACAGTATAATTTTTAGTATTTTGGCCTTGTCGGCCTTTTTATGACCTAAAAGTGAAATTAGGTCATGGCTTTGTAACAATTGAGGGTTTTTACTCGCATTTTTTCATCACAACTCACTCACCACTTGGAGGTCTGAAATTTGCACCCTACTCTAGGGTTTTGGCTGAAATTCTAAGGCGCACTTGTTGAAGGAAGCTTGTTTTGGCTATTTATGGCATTTTTCTTAGTGGAAGGTTTACAACTAGGGTATGGCTATTGATTTCTTGGTCAAATGTAAGTGAATTCTGCAAAACTTCTTGATTGAATGGTTGTAGTGTTATTTTCTTGCATTTGTTATTTTAATTTGCTGAATCAAACCCTAGGTGACAAGCACTAATTAAAGGTCCTTGTCTCATGTCCCTACTAAGATTAAGAGCCTTTTGGTTTTGTTGAAGTTAGATAGAGCCATGCCATAGCAACACTCTAACCCTATTCTTCCAACATAGCCGTTTCATTCTTGTCAATGAGTTGAAGAAGGAGGAGAAAGCACTAAGGCCTAGGTCACCTACACTTTGGTGAGCCTTTCTCCCCTAGGGTTTCATTGTTGAGGCCGTGCTTTAGCAACACCTCAACATTTAACCTTCTTGTCTTCAGTCATAGCTTTTCTTGCCCAAGCTAGCCGTCTAAATTTGTCTTTCTGAGTTAGAGAAGGAGGAAGACGCACTAGGGCCTAGGTCACCTACACCCTAGTGAGTCGTCTCCCCTAGGGTTTGACCTATTAAAGCCTCCCTTTAGCGACACTTTGACCCCAAACCCTCTTGTCTCTAGCCCTATTACTATCATCACGGCCCTTCAACATTTGTAGACCCTTTTTGACTCCATTAACCCTAACAAGGCACTGAGCTAAGACCTCCATTTTGTTGAGCACCCTGATCATACCAACAATCAACTACTTTGAACAAACCCTAACTCTTACTAACCCTAGCCTAGACTAACTTTACTAACCCAAGTGTTGTCGTCACCTTTTTAAGCTATAAACACCCTTGTGCAACATCTATTTGTCTTTAAAGCAATTGAATGATTAGCTAGAGTGTTGCTTCAAATATTGTTACATCAATGATAAAACTGCTATTGATTGTGAAGCCTCTTCAACATTTATTTTGAAGTAATATATATATTGTAATCATTGCCATTGTACAACTTTGATTTGCTTCAACAATAATATCATTCATCAATTGCTTATTATCAGAGGTCCATGATTATATGAAGTACTAACCAAGCAAGTGATATTGCATATGCATAGTTTCTCTGTTGTTTTGTCTCGGGCAGGTATCCTTATTGGTTATTACTTCATGTTTCCTTTCATCTTTATTGGCTGTTTAGCCAGGACCTTCTGATCAGGTGGTGACTTGTGAGGGGGGAAATTATCACTTAGCCTTCTAACCTTTGCCTTCTCAAAACCCCAGGTCACCGGGGACGTCTCCCCTGGGCCTCACCTCCCTAAATAGAAAGAACCTTCCCATCGAGATGACAGTGGGTGGGATTGGTTCAGTTACGCCAGTTTGACCTCTTTTCGTCCATTTACTAGCCTAACTACAAACTGAGCGATAACAGGCATCTCTATGCAAGTTGTATGAGAGCTCCAATGAGAACCGGATTATGGTTCTTCATGACCGACTCAGGGGCATTTGCATGCTCATGGATGAGTCGGTAACTTCATTCCTTGGTCGCTACACTCAGATCAGAGACGAGCTGGCAGCCGTCGGAGAGATTGTGAACCCTAACTCTTTGGTGAGGCAAGCTATGAATAGCTTCACCAAATTGTGGGGTCCATTTGTACGGGGTATTGTTGCTAGGGAAGTCATGCCTACATGGGAGAGGATGTGGGATGAATTCGTCCAGGAGGAAATTAGGCTTGCAGTCAAGGCTTCTGGACAGCAGCAGCAGATTGGTCAAGGTAAGAAGGATCTTGCTCTTTGGACAAAGGGCAAGAAAAAGGTTGGTCATGGGGGTCGGCATGGTCCCAAGTTTGGGGCCCCACCACATGGGAGTGGAGGAGAACGGCAGTGGTCAGGTCAATGGTCAGAAGAGAGATATGAGCAAAGTGAAGTGCTTTGTTTGTAAGAAGTTTGGGCACTATGTTGGACATTGTCCGAACAGGAAGAAGAAGAGGGGTGGTACCGCAGCTACAACAGAGGAGGCAGATTTTAAGACACAGTTTCAGAGAGAGTGTGCTTTTCTCATATACTGCACTTTAGTTGAGACGGCACCCAGTATCCGGTATATTGAGAGCGTGGCTTCGAGCCATATGATTGGAGTTCGAGAGCACGTCACTGATCTCAGAGACACCGAGGTTAGGATAGAGATTTCACTTGGAGATGACACATTGGTCAGAGTTGTTGGGATTGGCACAGTTACCTTTCGAAGAGATAGCTTGCCACCTATATCGTTCAGGGACGTTCTTTATGTCCCTTGGCTGAAGAAGAATTTGATATCAGCTTCCACCCTCCAGGATAGAGGTCTTGAGGTGACATTCAGAGGCGTCGAGGTACTCATTCATCCTCGGGGGTCTTCACTTGCCTCAGGACAGGTGATTAGAGCGAGGGATGGGAAACTGTTCAGATTGCTTTTTCAGCCACTTCATGCATTGGCAGCGAGTAGCGAAACCGCAGATAGTTATGTGAGTTATGGCATCGCAAGATGGCCCACCTACATCATGGAGCTCTCGGAGGACTGAGAGAGGTTGTGACCGGAGTGCCACAGATCAGCATAGAACATCAGGATGTTTGTAGACGGTGTGCACTTGGTAAGTTTACCAAGGCATCGTTCCCCAGCAGTGACACCAGGTCAGCTGGGATACTGGATTTAGTACACACTGACGTGTGTGGGCCCATGACTCAGAGGTCCTTGAGTGGTTGTGAGTACTATCTCACATTTATTGACGACTAATCGAGGAAGACTTGGATCTATTTCCTAAAGACCAAGAGTGAGGTCTTCACACGGTTCCAAGAGTTCAGAGTTCTTGTGGAGAACCAATCGGGAAAGAGGATCAAAGTCTTGCGATCGGATAACGGGGGAGAATATTCCTCGAGACAGTTTGTAGACTTCTGTGCCCAGCATGGCATTAGAAGACAGATGACCGTAACCTACAACCCCCAGCAGAACGAGGTTGTCGAGAGGAAGAACCGGGTCATTACCGGTGCAGCGAGATCCATGCCGCATGATCAGAGTTTGCCTTTGTACTTATGGGCACAGACATGTGCTACTGCAGTTTACCTGCAGAACAGGAGCCCCAACAGGATATTGAGGAAGATGACTCCTGAGGAGGCCTTCATTGGTAAAAGGCTCGATGACGAGCACATCGGGATCTTTGGGTGCTTGACTTTCTCTCATGTCCCCTCGGAGAGGAGGACAAAGCTAGACCCCACAACCCAGCATGGGATTCTAGTTGGATATTCAAAGGTGTCCAAAGCCTATCGCGTCTACATTCCGCCACTTAGGAGAGTGGTGTTGGGCAGAGATGTCAGATTTGAGGAGGATAGGGCTTTTCAGAGATTTCTTGAGTCGAGAGTTGGAGTTGAGGCTGATGCAAAGTCGTCGATTGCAGTCTTAGAGGGAGCACGGCCTCAGATTTCAGGTTAACCAATATCAGGGGTGATAGGGTCACCATGCACAGCTTCAGGGCCACAGTCAGAGCATGTTCAGTCAGATGGGGCACAGACTTCAGGATCTCAGAGACTTGAGACGAGTCCTGAGGCAGTCACTCTTAGACAGAGAGAACTTACTTCTCCGTTGACCACTTCAGGGAAGAGGAGACCTAGATGGTTTCAGGAGACCCTGAAGGAGGCCAGAGAGAATGTAGGGGAGCCCAAGAGCCAGATCAAAGAGAGCAGGCCACCAGTCAGATTGGGAGCATATTTGGTACTAGTGACGAGTATCAGGGATACTGAGCCACAGACTTTGGTGGATTCCAAGTGGTTGTACAAGACCAAGATCGTTGCAGATGGCAGCATTGAGAAACACAAGGCCCATTTTGTGGCGCGAGGCTTCTCACAGATTGAGGGAGTCGATTATGACGAGACTTTCGCACCCGTTGCGAGATATACTTCCATCAGGACTATCATTGCCATAGCAGCAAAGATGGGTTGGAGCATTCACTAAACGGATGTGAAGACCGCATTTCTGAATGGCTTTATTGAGGAGGAGGTGTACATAGAGCAGTCATAGAGGTTTGAGGTGAGTGACAGGGAGACTCACGTGTGTCTTTTGAGAAAGGCACTATATGGTCTGAAGCAAGCTCCCTGAGCTTGGTATTCACGCATTGATACTTATTTGCTTCAGATGGGCTTCAAGAAGAGCAATGTTGATCCAAACCTCTATTTCATCATTAGGGGTGAGGACACACTCATTCTCATTTTGTATGTGGATGATTTGTTCATCACTGGAGCCGAGGATCTCATAGCTGAGTGCAAGTTGGGACTTGCATCAAAGTTTGAGATGAGTGATATTGGATTGATGCACTACTTTCTGGGTATGAAGGTATGGTAGGAGGAGGGTCACATATTTCTCGGGCAGAGGAAGTATGCAGCAGATATTTTGAGCAGATTTCAGATGGAGGATTGCAGACCCATGTCTACACCTATGATCACCAACTGGAAGAAGCTTAGTGCTTTTGATAGCGAGTTGGTGGATGCCACAGTTTACAGGCAATTGATCGGTTCACTCATGTATCTGGTTAACACCAGACCAGATATTTGTTTTGTCATCAGTGTACATGGTTGAGTCGAGGAGTGTTCACATGGTTGGGGAAAAACGTGTCTTGAGGTACATTGTTGAGACAGTTGATTATGACCTAGACTATGTCTGAGGAGATGGAGTTAGTTTGATTGGCTACACAGATTCAGACTGGGCAGGATGTGCTGCTGATAGGAAAAGCACCTCAAGGTGTTGCTTCAGTTTGGGGTCAGGACTGGTTTGTTGGTTATGCCAGAAGCAGAAGTCAGTTGCTTTGAGTTCGACTGAGGCAGAGTATATGGCGGCCAGTCGGGCCAGTTGCGAGGCCATTTGGCTTCGTAAGATGTTGGTTGGTTTGTTTGGTCAGGAGATGCCACCGACCGTCATTCACTGTGATAATCAGAGTTGCATAAAACTCTCTAAGAATCCAATGTTTC
>SNQJ01S0008968.1:125007-142738 GCA_010110895.2 Picea sitchensis
GTGTTGAGTTTTGTACCTTGGGAAGTGTTCCCCATGTGCCTTGTACTTTTGTCTAATTTTACTTTGACTTAGGAATTTTAAGTCAAAAGTGAAATTTAGTCATTTATGCCTAAAATGACTATTAATTCACTTTGTGGGTGAATTAGAGACATAAAGTGAACTTAGGAAACTTAACCCAAAGTGGGTTATTGACTTAGATACATTTGGGAAGATTAGAGACATAAAGTGAACTTAGGAAACTTAACCCAAAGTGGGTTATTGACTTAGATACTTTTGGGGAGATCTCAACCATTGATTAGATGGGAGATGAGATGATCTCCACCATTGGTTTCTTAGGTTTCCATTTGGAGTTTCAAGAGGGGCGCAAAGGGTGAAGGAGGCATTCATTTCTTCATTTGCTCACTTGGAGAGGAAGACTTGGAGCATTGAGATGAGGTTTGTTGCATGAGGAGGCTTGAGCTTGGGCGCATGCTTTCATGGAGGGAGGCACAGGGCTTCTAGCCTTGTTTATTCACTGAGAATGTTTCACATCTGTGGAGGGCGCACTTGCTTGTGAGGGCGCATCAGTTGTGGGGAGGCCTTCTAGCCATCAGATTGCAATGAGATGAGTTGCAGAGGGAGGCCATCCAGCAAAGCTTCACTCCTGTGGAGGGGTTTTCAGATTTGAGCTCACAGTTTGCTTCTTCAGCAGTTTCAGTGGTTTTGCCAGCTTGTATGTGGGGCGCACCTGGAGGTTTTGGACTTGTGTTTCAGCCTGGATTTGGCTGTTATTATATCAGGTTCATTTATATTTTGTACTTGTTGTATTCCACCTTCTGCTTTCCTCATATATAGACATACATTCCAAATTGGTTTTCCCCGGGGGGATCTTATCCAGGGTCATGTTGACCAAAAATACATGTGTACAAAAATGCATAGACTTTTAGATCTGCTTATTTTCAGCTGTAAAGATCTTTAGGTGTGTTGTATTTATTTTAGTATGCATGTGCTAACTTCTGGTTACTAAAACTACATGCTAGAGCACCTAAAATTGCAAATACAACCATAACAAATCAGCAAGAAGTTCTTGGACTGTTGGCTGTCCTAAAACAGCAGCATATACTTTACATAACAGTTGAAACTTAGAGCCAAACTGTGGTCAAAGACAGACCCAGTTGACAAGCTTGATAGGACCTGAAAATCTTCAACGAGACACAAAGAATCATCAAAATTGGAAAGGGATGCACTGAAGAAGAAAGGAAAAAGATCAGAGAGTTGGTAAGAGAGTACCAAGACATATTTGCATGGACTTACGATGAACTTAAAAACGTATGATCCAATAATTTTAAGTCATGCAAGACCATTGAAGGAAGATGCCAAACCATTCAGGCAAAGACAGAGATACATGAACCCAAAAGTGGCCCCAATGATACAACAAGAATTGTAAAAGCTTTATGAGGCCAGAATAATCGAACCAATCAAGTACTCGAACTATGTTCCAAACGTTGTCCTGGTAAGAAAGAAGACAATTGAGATAAGGGTATGTATCAATTTTCGTAATTTAAATTTGGCATCTTTGAAAGATAACTATCCTATTCCTAGTATGGAGCATTTGTTGCAGGTTGTCATGGGTTCCAGCATGATGTTCATGCTAGATGGATTTTCCGGGTATAATCAAGTAGCGATTAAAAAGGAAGACAGGTATAAGACTGCCTTTACTACCCCGTGGGGCACATATTCATACATTCGTATGCCCTTTGGACTTATGAACACTAGAGCCACTTTCCAATGTGCCATGGATTATGCTTTTGTTGATTATCTTTTCAAACTCATTGTAGTTTATTAGGATGATATTACAGTTTTTTCTAAAAGGCGTGATGACCACATTGATCATTTGTAATTGATTTTTGACAGGTGCAGGTCTCTTAGCATCTCACTGAACCCCAAAAAGTTGATCATGGAGATTTTCCAAGGCAAGTTGTTGGGCCACATTGTTTTGAACAAAGGTGTAAGGATAGATCCAGAGAGAATAAAGGGGATACAAGTTGTTCCCCTACCTCCAAGCAAAAAGGCCATTCAATCTTTTCTTGGTCGTGTCAACTTTGTGAGGAGGTTCATTCCGAACTTTGCAGGGATAGTAAAGCCCATATCTGACATGGTGAAGAAAGGACATGACTTAAAGTAGAGTGGTGAGGCAAGGAAAGCATTCGAAGACATTAAAGAGTCTTTATGTCACTACCTTGTGCTTATTAGTCCTTATTATAATAAAGATTTTCAATTATTTTCTTTTGCCTCTTATTACACTATGGTTGTTCTGTTGTTGCAAAAGAATCAGGAAGGATTGGAGCAGCCCATTGCTTTCATGAGCAGAGATTTTCAAGGATCGGAAACTAAATATGAGCTCATGGAAAAGAAAGCATACGCATTGGTGAAAGGTTTTGCATATTTCAGAGATTACTTCTGGAATGCACAAGTAATGGCTTACATGCCTCACCCCATGGTCAAGGAAATACTGGTGCAGAAGGAGTGCAGTGAGACCAGGGGAAGATGGATCACAAAGATCCAGGAGTATAATCTTGAGATTAAACCCACCAAGTTGGCCAGAGGGAAAGGTTTAGCAAGAATGATGGTCGAAAGCAACTTGGAGGCAATCCAAGACAATCCCATCGAGGGTTAGGTAAATGTTTTGTCAATACCTTTGCAGCATTGTGATTGGTATGCTGATATTATATTTTATTTGACAACTTTATCTTTTCCTACTGACTTCACCAAGACTCAAAGGCGATCTGTAAAGCTTCGTGCTTCCAAGTATTGTCTTTTGCAGGGCGGTTTAGGATGGAAGAACCCAAATAGAATTATTTTGAGATGTGTAGATCAAAATGAATCTAGAGACATTTTGAAGGATCTTCATTCAGGCGTGTGTGGTGGGCATTTTTCTACTCGCACCAATGCACACAAGGTCATGTGTGCGGGTTACTACTAGCCCACATTATTTGAAAATCCGCATGCATATGTGCGAGCATGTGAGTCGTGTCATAGGTTTGAAGTGAAGCAAAAAACTTCCTGCTTTACCATTGGACCCTGTTATTGTGGAGCCCCCGTTCTAGAAGTGGGGGCTTGATTTCATAGGACAACTCTCACAAGCTTCCAGTTGTGGTCACAGTTGGATCCTTGCGGCTACAAATTATTTTACCAGATGGGTGGAAGCCATTCTACTCAAGAGCTCTTCTAATGCCAACATTGTTAAATTTCTGGAAGAGTACATCATTACACGTTTTGGAGTGCCCAGCAAGATCACAACAGATAATGCTAGTGTCTTTCGATCCATTGATCCGGTGGCTTTCTGTTCACAGTACAGTATTACGTTGGCACATGCTGTCAACTAATATCCACACGGGAATGGACTAGCCGACTCCAGCAATAATAAACTCATCAGGATCCTCAGAAAGACCATTGGTGACAACAAGCGAGCCTGGAATAGTAGCCTGCAATATGCACTTTGGGTTGATTGCATAACTAAGAAACGTGCTACAGGAAAAGGCCCATTTGAACTAGACTATGGCTTAGATGTGGTTTTACCTGTAAATTTGAGGCTACCTGTGTACAAGTTGTTGGAGCAGTTTACAGATGACAAAGAGGCTCTGCAGTTTCATATTGATCGGTTGGTGCAACTGCAAGAAGAGAGGCATGTGGCCTACACTCATTTCACAGAATACCAAGCTCAAATTCAAAGAGTGTTTGATCGCAAAGCCAAAGGAAAGAATTTTCAGGTTGGTGACATAGTCTTGCTATGGGATAAGAGAAATGAAAAATCTGGTGACCATGGCAAGTTTGACAGTTTGTGGTTGGGCCCATATCGTATTGATATGGCGGTAGGGCCCAACACTTTTCAGTTATCTAACTTAAAAGGTGAACATGAAGGGCTGCCAGTCAATGGGCAGCGGCTGAAGTACTACTTTCAATGAGGATTGGATCCTCAAAAATAAAAAATAAAGTTGTGAATAAAAGGGAAGATTTTTCCTGCCTTTTGGGGAGATTTGGGTTTAGTTGCCTTGCTGTTTTTTTGCATGTTCCACTTATTTCCAGACCTGTCACTTGCTGTTTTTTGCTCTATAACAGCAGATTTTAGTTTTGTTTTTACCCATATTTTTCTTTATTTTGTTATCATTTCAGTCCTACCTCACTTTTTGTTGATTTGTTTTTGTTTGTATCATTTAGTTTTCCTCTTTCGCTGAAATAAATACCACATGATGGGCTGTTTTTCCTCCCAAAAGCTCGTTGTCCGCTTTTTTCCAACCATCAAGTCTGAAATTTTTATCCTGTTGATAGATGCATTTGTCTCCTACATGTTTATCCTGTAGAGTGAAGTCTGGATGAGGGTCATTTGGCTGTCTTCTGATAATATTTAAGCCTTTAGGATGGGTAGAACAGAAGAGACATAGGGGTGTCATGAATATCTTTAATATTTGTCTCTTCGTTGTCCTTTGTGTTTGTCGTTCTGAGTTAGTTGTCTCCCTCATCCAGCACTAGGGACATGGCGTCGTAATTTCATCTTTGTCTTTACTTGATTACTTCACACCAAGGGAGAGGATTTCATCATTTCCTTTTCTCTTGGCAGATCACTCCCCATTGACTATGGCACATTATCTGTGGGGTGGTCCAGAAGTAGAATACCTTGATGGTCGTTAGCCTCATTGGCGGTCATCTCGCACCTGACAAGGCTGAGCATCATTGGGCCTTGATTGGGTGATCCTTGTCAGTGTTCGACATCAGCACATTTTTCATATTGACGGGTTGTACTCATACCTTAGGGCCCATTAGCATCATTGGTGGGTACCTTCGTGCCTAGCAGGTGTTTACACTATCGACATCTAACTAGGCAACCTTTTCCCAGGTGTCGAGTTTGACTCATATTCCACTGGGAAGGGTGTACAGATTTGATGGTCGCGAGTAGGAGACTTGGATGAGAGCCCCGGTTTTCAACAGATCAGCAAAGGGGGGCCATGTATGCATTTGACTCCATATGCCCTTTGGACAAGCATTCTGGTATCACGGGTTATCTTTGGGGGTCATGCATCCTTATATGCAGGTATTTCTTCATCATCAAGGACCTTGGCAGTTACAAATTCAGAGATTACACGACTTCTCGCCATCCCACAGGGGGGTCCCATCCCCTTGAGTCGCCATTGTTAACCCTTGGATTTTCTCACTTGGAAATCCTAGGGTTAGGAGTCAGTATTATCTTCATCTACTGGCATTCAGACTTTTCTTCGGAGACAGCATTTGATCCGGTTGAGGTTGTTTCCCGTCGGAAGTAGGTACAGAGATTGGTTATGTAGTGGTTTTGCTTCAGTGACAGTCAGCTCAGTTCTTCATGGTTTAGAGAGAGAGATTGTTGCTTTCAGCCATTTCCCTATTTTTTAGGAGTTCCCTACTTTTTAGAAACTTCCTATATTTTAGGAGGCAGTGTTCAGAGACCCACACGACATTTTTTAGTACATAGTATTGTTCCTAGTTGCATTATGAAGCCAATGAACCCTTTCCGAGATGTCATCTGAGTACTTTCTATTTTTAGCATGCAAAGATCGGGAGGTCAGATCGTGATTCTAATTGCAATTCCAAATTTCTTATGAAAAATCGAATCCAATGAATATATACACATTGACTTTCAAGGACTTTCTATTTTTAGCAGTGTCTATTTTTAGACATGCTATTTTTCGCAGTGGTCTCCTAATGGTCCTAGACACATTTCTGGCATTTCCGAAATTTTAGGGAAACTAATATTTTGGGCATGTATATTTTTGGCAATGTCTATTTTTAGTAGGAAATAACAAATCGCAGCTTCCAGAAATGACGTGGCAGTTGGTTGGACGTTTGGATGAGTTGGCGTCCACATTGGATAAATGAGTCATGAGGAGAGGAGGGAAGCCTACCTTTTTTCTATCCATCCTTAATTCTCTCACCCACCAAAATCCATATATTCTCTCCCTAATTTCCCTCTCCCTAATTTCTCTCCCATTTCCCCCTTTCTCTCCATTCGTCCCACCAATCAAGGGGCCTAAATTTCCACAACCACTTCCACAAATCTCTCCTAATTTCCCTCCCTAACTTCTCTCCCTAATTTCCCAATCCCTATTTTCTCTCCTTAATTTCCCTCTCCCTAACTTCTCTCCCATTTCCCCCTTTTGACTACTTTGTCTATATAATCAAGTGCATTTCATTGTACAAGGGTTGGGCATTCTACTTCAACAGCTCTACTATTCATAATTCTATCATTCTCCTCTCTTCTTCTAGCTTTCTGTTTGTATGCAGGGATCGCTACTACACCAATTTCTGTATTTGTTTTCTTGGAGCAATCAGCCTCTAAGCACTTGCAGAAACAAATTTTTGATGTGCTTGTACCAGGCCTTCTTTTCTTGTTGGTGTACATGGTTGTGAAATGTTTATTTTCAGAAGTTTCTAACATATCATTTGGGCAATTCTCTGTTGTTTGCTATCGTTTTCTGCACATTTTCTTTGCTGATTTCTGAGCAAATGAACCAAGGATTCCACCAAAAAACACTTCAAATTTTAATTTTCTGCATTTGGTTGTCTAAAAACAGCCATAATCCTCTTTCTTTTGCTGCTGTCATTTGTCTTGTTTTGCAGATTTACAAGTAGCAGACAGCAAACATAGAGGCTAGGGACACCCCGCTGTGATTGGCATACACTAGCCCAAAAGTATAGCAATTTGTCAATGACTTTTAGGGGCAAATCTCCTACAATTATCGTTTTTTTCTGTGCAATCTTCTAAGTTATATCAGATCTGATTTTGAGTGCTAACTGTTACCCCCCTATCCTAGGGATTACTAAGGAGATTATGTCTCGAGGCCCACAGGTCCTATACATGGAGTACCGAGAGCCAGACAACTTAAGATTGGCCCCAGAGGGCCCATCTTTTCTTCAGTGCATCCCATCTATCAGCAGCAGCAACAACATCCATCCCACCTGCATGGTCCTGAAGTAGCAGTGGGTCTTGCTCTATGAGGTAATGAGTCTGGGTATCATGGTATGTGTCACTCTGATTTTCGAAGCATTTGAATGTGTTGCACTGAACTCCACTTTATTTCATAACGTTTGCTTGGAAATTATGCTCTTTAACTTGTTCATACCTGGGGGGGTGACAAAATGCCCTAGTAAGCTGGTTTCCTTTAGGATGAGTTGCCACTAGATGGGTCTATGAAAGGTCATCATCCATTCCTTCCATACTTACCACTTTTCATCATTATTCCTCTCATCTTCCCCTACCTTGGTTCAGGCATTGGGTTTGCCACACTAGGAAGGGTTGTACCTTGCCTTGTGGGAAGAAAGGGCTAAAGGCCCAGGGGGTAAAAGTAGCTGGCAAGAGTTAAAAGCCAAAATAAAACCTTTGAGATGCTTCGCCCAAGGATTCCCGAGAAAGCAATAAAAGGCTTCTCAGTAAGAAAAGAGGACCCGTAAGATAAAATAAAACTCAAGGTCCGGTTGGTGGATGGGAGGTCTCATCATGAGCCGGCCTATTAGGTCCATGGGCATGTAGCGGTATGACACTACCATCTATCTGGTCACCAAACTAAGGTAGTGGCTCTTGGTGGCATATCCAAGAGAAAGGGGGTCTCATCCCCCAGCTTTTCCCTTGAAAAGAAAAAGCAATAAGACTAAGAATAAAAGGCATTGAATGGGCTAGGAAACAATGACATCCATGATAAGGTGCAGCTTGCCCTCTACAAAGGCACCCACGGGCAAGACCTACATTTCCCTGTTATCACTGCACCCTCTGCCCAAACACTTCCCCTAAACCATTTCACACACTTACATGACCTAGATTGGCTCTCACCTGGGAAACACCCCAAACTCGAGGAGGATTAGCCCAATAGCACATCCTGAGACCCTCTCCAAACCTGACTTGTTAAACTGCATAACGTCTTTGAGCATTTGTCTGGGTGAAGGGGGGTATGCACATGTTTGGGTAATTTGATTATTGGATGTGATTGACATTGCTATGATCCCTATGACTTATGAGCCCATGGAGGGCGTACTTGTTG
Source organism: Picea sitchensis (assembly GCA_010110895.2). NCBI lineage: Eukaryota > Viridiplantae > Streptophyta > Pinopsida > Pinales > Pinaceae > Picea > Picea sitchensis. The sequence goes on from SNQJ01S0008968.1 coordinate 133,050, forward strand.
CTACTGCAGGACCATTCCCGGTGGACAGGTACATATGGGGAGATGATTAGCTCGGACCTCCATGGGGCTCAAAGCCCACAGATGGATGTTGTGACCCCAGCTAGGGGAAGAGAGATGTCAGAAACTTGCACCAAAGAAAAGGAAGGATGTTTCACCAGAGACACTTTGGCAGACCTAGACCCAGGAGGGTCTTGCTTTTCCACCTCAACGTTGGCCTTGGGAGGCCCATGACGTCACCATTGTGACCCTAGACGTCACCCAGCGTCAGGATTTGCATTATGGAAGCAGTTGTGTGCTAATTGGCATGTGTGGCATCATCTAGGAGCTTGGAAATCCTAACGTTTTGCAGATGAGGCCCAACGTTTCACCTAGGAGGCTCAACGTCACCCTAGAACAGCATGACGTCACCTCTAAAGATGATGTTAGGGTTTAATTATTTTAATTTGTGTAAAAACTAGATTTTTCATGTAATTTGGCCATGTCGACCTTTTGATGACCTAAAATTAATTTAAGGTAATAATTATTGTATAAATAGAGAGACAAAACTCTCATATTTTCATCATTCACTCATCACACAAGTGGTGGTCTGAAATTCGGCCCTCTTTAAGGGTTATTGGCTGAAATCTAGTGGTGCGCACTTCTTGGAGGAGGCAATTCTTGGTGTATTTTAGCAAATTTTCATGTGAAGGTTCTTCAACTAGGATTTATGCTTGAGTATTCTTGGTGAAGTAAGTGGAAAATCTGCATTTCTTTATTGTGAATGAATACTTCTGGTGAATTTACTTGTTTCGTGTCTAAGATTATAAAATTGCTTGCTTGAAACCCTAGGAGAAAGACATATGTTACTATCGTTTTCTCTATAGTCTTCCACTTGCTAAAATTTCTTGAAAGCCACCTATCTAAAAGTGGATACTAGAGCCCTACCATTGTAGCACTCTAGTAACCCTACTTCCTTGCCCATTGCATATTTTACTTCAATTTGTCTAAGGAAAAGAGAAATCGCTAGGGCCTAACTTTTGTTACTTTCTAGCAATTATCTCTAGGAGTTGGGATTTTGAGGCCTTGGGCTACCAACACCTTTCTCATCCTCTCCATCCCCTTTAATTAAACATTATCATTGCTATTTTCCTCTAAGAATTGTTGCTGCCATCATTGACTCCATTACCCTAGAAAGGCACTAGTCTACCATTTACAAGTGTTGATTGATCAAACAATTTTCAGAACCTCTTCTCTTGAACACCTACTAATTTCTACTAACCTTAGATTAGCCTAAATCATTAACCTACTTGCTTCTGTTGCAAAAGATGCTACAGCCAACTAACAGCAGCAAATTAACCATAAAAATGATATGTTATGCTAGCCAAACATTGCTAAAACTGCTTGTGACTATCTATTATCAATTGGCCTATTTAAAGCTATTATTTCAAGCATTTTGAAGCATAATTATTGTGGCTGTTACAAACTTATCATATGCTGTTATAAACTGTTATACTCCTGCAATTTTATATCAGCTAGTACATTTCTTAAGAATTCATTGTCTTATGAAGCACTAATATCATTTTGGTACTTGGAAAGTGCCCCTTTTTGCTTTGTTATCTTGTTCTGGGCAGGTACACAACAATATTCTTTTGCTTCATCTTCAATAAGACTTAAAGAACCCTTTTAACTTGAGTGACTTGTGAGAGGGGAGGGATTTTCTTGTCTCATTTGCCTTAACCATCTCAAACCCTCAGGTCACTGGGGATGTCTCACCTGGGGTACTGCAACATACTCCTAAATAGAAATGGATTTCCTATTAAGGTGATAGTGATAGGTTACTCCCAGTTACGCCAATTTTGTATCCACTTGCCTTGGGCTTTGGGCAATTAAAAATTGTGCGATAACACTAACAACAGATTTTTTAGTCATTTCCAGATCTGATCTAAGGTGCAGAAAACTGTGTTAACGATTTGCATTAAAGACTCCCAACATAATTACTTCTCTGATGCCCTAGTTGGTGGCTTCCAAGCCCCACTCCACAATGGTAATGCATGGTCATTCATGGTCCCTGGGTTTTTTGTCTCTCTCCACGATCCATATATCTATGAGCTCCTTCAAGCTTATATTTAGTTGAATGGTTTTAGTATGGGTCTGGGCAGTGAACTAGCACAACTCCATACAACAGTTGTTCTCAGATTTGTTTCTTCTACCATGCCACCCTTACATCCTCAGATTACCTCCCATGCATATCATGAAAGTGTGGTGATTGGTCCTGGAAATACTACTCCTATAGTTGTAGATTTTTCTGAGTTATTTCTTCCATCAGAATGGCTACAGACATACACTCCACTTTCTGCTAAATATCTAGAACTAGGAAAGACCCAGAAACTAATCCCTACAATGTCTTATGGAGACCCTATGTTGAAAATAGAACACCCCTCCAGTTCTTCAAAGTTCAAAGTCTACGATACATGATGGATCTCATACAGATTGTGTTTACTATGATACCATGTATCCAAAAAAGAAAAATAGTTCTCCTATAATGGGTGCTTTATCTCTGGACAAAACATACTCCAAATTCCAGTCCATGCCCAAAGTCACTTCTTATGATAAAGGGAAAGAAAAATAGAAAAAAAGAAAGTCATATTGGCTAGCATGATGGATGTAAATATTGTTCTGAGTTTATAAATAGTCTTCCTGATCCTGTAAATAATAGTAAGATGATCAGATCCTTGTTGCCTAGAGAAAAGCAAACTAACTCTCCTCCTAGAGCTTTGCCAGAAAGGGCACTGCCCCCTGCAAATTTTACTCCTTTCAAAGATGGATCCCTAGTCTCTGATCTGGAATTTATCCATTATAGAAAGCCCGGTGATGAAAGGCCTTCCACAGAAACAACACTATTGAATTATGGAAACTAACAGGTCACATGTCTCTGTCAGAATATTGATGATGTGGCTAGAGATGCAATGGATATGAAAAAACCATGTAGCCAGCATCCACCGACGTCTAGTCTCTGAAAATAAGATTTTGGGAGAAGTTTCTATAAAGATGACAGAGTTAATAGAAAAATTGAATATTGTGTTGCAAGCCTTGGTTGATATCAAAGACCAAGTGACTCCAGGTTCTCTAAAACCTCTGGATCCTAAAGACTTTCAAAATTACCTCTCTATCCTATCCAAGCGATCTTCCTCTGGTCAGACTACCTATGATAATAAAGTTTTAAGAAAGGAAATTTTTTGTTAATAAAGAAAGTAGAGAAGTTTTCTCCATATGTGAAGATTGCTGCATAAAAAGTAAAATTGCTACAATCTCGGTTTGAAGAATTGCAGAAATCTTTTGAAGCAAAGGAAGATGAATGTTTAGATGTAAAAATGGTAAAGCATGAAAGGAAGGGATCCATTGACTCTATTGAATTAGAAGAGTTAGAATTTAGAATAAAAAGAGAAAGTTCAATTGGTGATACTCCTTCCGAATGGGTGATGCTTGATAATACTGTATATAGACTTTGGAGTGAATTAAAAGAAAGACGAACAGGGAAAGCTGTTAGTACTTCTGGAAGTGGTAGTAGTAGTGTTCATTCTGTTAGTAGCACAACTCCTATTACAAATATAGATTGTCTCTCACCAAAAGAAGTGCATAATGTCATCTCTTCTCTAGAAGGATGGACTAAAGTGCAAAAGGCCATACATAAAAGATAAAGTTTCATGGCAAGTATTGGCTTTAAGACTCACTTGGGATTTTGCAGGAAACCTCCGCAACTAGCAGGCATCCTTAACACTTGACAAGCATAACCAGCATAGATTCATCTTAACCTCGGATCTATCAAGCGTTGAGAGGGATCAAATCTCTCCAGGTGCAAACCTTTAACCTTTTCTCAAGTTTTGCACTTTAAAAAGGTTTTCACCTCGAGAGATTTGATCTCTCTTGACGCTTGATAGATCCAAGGTTAAGATGGATCTATGCTGGTTTAATACATTAATATTAAAGTATTAAAAGATATTAATATTATAAAATATATTAAAAAATATTAAGATAGATATTAAAAAGTATTAATATATTTTTCAATAAATTAAATATATATATATATATATAATTTTTTATTATTAATTATTAATTTTTTATTGTTATTTTATTGCGTTATGTTACATGAACATCTCCCCCATACTGAGCTGTAGAGCGCCTCTCGGCGGAATGAAATTTATAATGCCACTGATCCAATAGTTGCTCTCGCTATTGCTATTCGACATGAGTTTTATGGCACAGTCCGTATTGAAACAAAGTTTAATGCAGATTTGTTTTTATCTCAAAGATTGTGTGATTTGTCCCAGTTGGACCAATTCAAATGTGTCATGCAAAAGCTTCTGTATAAGACTCCTGATCCTACAAATGTGGCTTATCTTCAGCACTACATTGCAACAATGCCTAAGAATATTCCTAATCTAGTAAGATAATATTTAGAAGATAAAAAATTCAGATTGAGACATTGTCACTAGTACGAGATCATGATTACATTGTGAAAGCACTTCAAAAGCAGTGTATGCAATATAAAGTTGCAAAGAGCTTAAAGAGACGGTCACAGTTTTCTCTAAATCTTTGTAATAAGTTCCAAGAAACATATGGTTTTGATTGTCGTGGCACTAAAACCACGTCTAAAAAGCATGGATGTATAGATGATCGCAAATGTAAAAAATGTACAACTAAGTTTTTAAAGAAGAAAAGGTTCAGACAAAAGAAAGTGTTTTTCAGGAAAAGGAAGAAACCACTCACCAAGCAGCAATGTTATATATGCCACAAGTCTGGTCATTTTGGGCATTTCAATGTCCTCACAAAAATTGAGGCAAGAGGTGTGTCAAAATAGCTCAGCTATTTACAGACCAGTTAGATCATTGTGAATGGAATTTTGTTTCTTCTAACATTGATCCTAAAGATTCTTTTGTTCTGCATTATTTTACTGACTCTTCCACACCTCCTTCCTCAATTTCCACTTTATCCCATGTCTCCTCACTTTCAGACCTTTCTGAATTAGAGTTTCTCTCTATAAAAATGTTTACATCCGATTCTACACTTCTTTCCCAGCTTGCTGACCTCCACCACCAGCTTACCTATGCTTCCCCCTATCATTTCCATCTCCGAGATCATTTGCATTCCCAGATCTCCTCTCTCCAATCTCATATCTCTTCTCGCATGCATAGCATGGTGGATCCACCTGATACTTCTCCTCCTCAACAAAATACTGCTACAACACTAAGTTCTTCCCACTTACCACACTATTTACAGCAGAGCCAAAGATCTATTGCTAAAGAGTTCACCGGCCTCCAGAAAATGAAGGTCAGACATCTCAGAGAAATAATTGTTTAGAAATATCAAGTGATCATGGAAATTCTAGCCTCAATCCAAGATGATAAGCAAGAGCTCATGTTTCCATAAACTAATTATGAGCCTGTTATAGCGCAAGTTGTAGGTTGGGCAAAGCCCGACCCAACCACGAAACAAATGTTACAACTTAGGAATCCTACACCCAATGTCACCTTGATGTAGGTCCCGCACTTCAAAGGTGGCTGGGTCAATCTAGGGAGGCGATCCCGGTGACCCTAGGGGGATTGAGATGGAGATGGAGGGAAGTGGAACTGAAGCCCCTAGAGGTCAAGTCTAAGTGGAATCAAAGATAGGGAGAGATGCCTTGCAAGTCAAGTAATTGTTGCCCCACAGGTATAATACTTCTCTGCATGATTGTACCTGCCCGAGACACAAGAAAACACACTTTGCAATGATAGATGTTAGTTGGATCAACAAGTTAAGCTTGTTGTCCCTAATTTGCAGCAATAGATAACAGTATATATCAGCAAGTAAATGGTACTATAAGCTGCTCAATAAGTGCTCGAGATCAAGTAGAAATTGCAAGAGAAAAACTAGCTAAACTCAAGATGAAAATCCAATATTCTAGCACAAAAGATAAGGCTGTTGTAAACACTTGTCTGCAGCAAATTATATCAGACTTATGGCTGTAACATTCAATGTATTACAGCAAGAAAATCAGCCACTTAAATCCCCTCAAACTTTGTCAAAAAGTGTGCTAGGCCAAAGAGAGTAAGTGTGCAAACTTTGAGAAAAATCTAATGGTTGATAAGAGAGTTATTAAAGCAAGTAAGTTAGGGTTTTTGCAGCCCTAATGGTTGAAGATGTAATTCTATAACAGCAGCAAGAAGTACTGGGAGAGAGGGGACGCCCTAGTAGGGGGAGAGTCCTCTCAATTAGACAAACCAACCTCAAGCAAGAAATCTTTCAAAAGACCGAAAATTGTGTTTCCCAAGGCAATGATTTTATATCTCCAATGCAAAAAAGTATGACTAGTGCCTTTACTATTGGGTTAATGGAGTCAAATAAACAAGAGCTTAGGGAAGCTATCTCCTTGGGGGTGTGTTTCCATCCTAATAAACACCTACAAGCGTGGAGAAGTCTCCAACCCACTTGGTGTGTCCTTGGAGGCACAAACCTAAGTCTAGACCCACTGTCACCTCAATCTAGACCTCTTCCAGCTAGGCTCACTCCTAGGGAAGCCAAGGGGGGTAGACCCTATTAAACTGTGTGAAAGTTTGTTTTAATTCTAAGAGTTAATTTAGTTGTTAATTAAGAAAACCCAACCCAACGACAGGTAGCAAATACAAGAGTGTAGTTTCTTCAATGACAAGCAAACCCTTTATTTATAAATCAACAATTAGACCAATGCCTAAAGATTAACCAAAATTGAGTTAAAGAGATATACAACAAAGATATAATTATACAAGAATGAAACAATGTTATGAGATATCCACAATAAGTATGAGAAGTAACTTTACACTTAAACCAATTATGTTCAAATAAATAAAGAATGCTAGAAATAAAGAATGCTTTGAAACAAGTATTCACATGAAAGAAAATTGTTAGAAAGTAAATTGTTAAACTTGAAAAGAAAATGTAGTGAAAATTGTGTAGGTTGATTTTAATAAGTTTTTATGTCTCTCTTGAATTAAGGGGAAAATTTAGTGTGAAAGATACAAGCCTATACTATGGGACTACCCCTAATTCTTATCCCTTCAACCAAAAAGTTGGGTGTTCAATAAGAAGAACAAACAAGGTTCTTCCCTAGCTCCACACATCAAATCTGGAATGCTTGTGCGCTCAACAAGGAGGACACGTAGTGCCTATTATCCATCAAAGTTGCACTAGGATGGACTTCCAGCAAGCCGCCAAAATTTGAACATTATTGTTTAAAATTCAGAGTTCAAAAGTTCAGGCGGTCATAAAGACCAACCTTTTTCTTTTTTACATTTCCATAAAAAATTGTAATAAGAGATGTTGCATGATGAACTTGTAAAAGGTCTTAGCCACCTTAAGTCCTAAGCGTGAGTTATACTCTTGAGTGTTTTTTTTACTTACTAATTATATTTTGCCGTTTCCTTGTCGTTTTCGGACAATTTATAATTTATGAGTTTTTTCAATCAATTCCTATTTTGCCGTTTTCAGACAATTTATAATTTATGAGTTTTTTCAATCAATTCCTCCAGAGCTGGAGTATATGCCCATGGTTACGCTTGAGCATGGATCTAAGCCTAGTGTCTAATGTATATTACCATGCTAAACATACTCCTAGAGTCTTATGGAAATGTACTAAGTCCCCCTTAGGATTTTTTAATTTTTTCAGTTAATTAAAAATTTGTCAGAATTCGGCAATTTTTAATTAAAAAATAAAGATGTGTAAAAAAGGTGGTACTAGGGGACTTAATATGCCATGGGGGTGCTCATTTTTGGACCTAGAGCACCCATATTACCTAAGTACCCACTTGGTTGAGCAAAAATAGTGATTTTAATCACTTAAAAATCATTTTTGCTCATAAAACCCAAAAAAGTCAAAATAAAATCAAAAAAAATCAGCAAAAGCAAAAATCAAGGAAACATGTGGGGAAATGTTTTGAGCAAATAAAGCCTCAAAATGCAAGGTGGCAATCAATAGAGACAAAATCAACTTGATTGAGATTGGTTGAGTGATGTGTGTTATGGATTTGAGCACATGCCAAAAAGGAGGTGCACCCCTCTTGAGAGGTGGCGCATTCCCAAAGGGGGCAGCCAACCTCTTGAGAGGTGGCGCCCTCCTCTTCCTCCAAAAAAACTCACACTTGGCATCCATTGAGTTGGGGGACACATGGCTTCCCTCACCTTACACTTGGTTTCTCTCCCCTTTACACTTGGTGCGCCCTCCCTCATCGGAACCTTCACCCATTTGGCTATATAATTAAGCATTCTCCCATTTGCTTAGTTAGTTGGAGCTTTGGAAGAATCGCTTGTGTATCATTGCTATTGTAATACTCTTTTCATATTGGAATAAAAGAAGACTTTGGAGGTCAAATTGGTGGATTGGCCAAGTGTGTGGATGCATATGTGTATGAGCCTTGAGGTGATATTATTCTATTGTTTCTTGCTTTTATATTTTGGTTAATGTGGCCTTATAGGAGTACTATTACTCAATATGGTAAGATTGTTAAGCTAGTTTGATTAGTTATCTTGCTATTCATTTACTTAAGCGATTTTAGATGCAATACTTGTTTGGTTTAACATATTGTGTTGTGATGTCTCTTTTGTAGGTGATACCATATTCTAACCCTCTCTTTGCAAGTGATTGAAAAAATTGATACCTCAACTTGGATAAGTGGATGATCTAGCTTGACTCCTCCTCTTTTCCAAGTCCTTTGAAGAAGATCCCTCTACAATTCACCAAGAAGGACTCCATTGCCCAACACATTCCAAGCACAAGCTTGTTCTCTTCCTCCTTCTCTTTAAAGCAAAATTTATTGGTTACTTTACATATATATGCAAGCAAGTTTGGATCTAGTTTATCTAGCGAAATCGCCAGTTCATTTCATGCATGCAAGTGATACCTTAGATTTGATTTCTGTTCCTTAAAGTTGCTATCTTAAGAATCTAGATCTAGCATAGGAAAATAGTCCCTTTGCTCAAATAATTTTCTGAAATTTTTCGAAGGATAAAAGCTAATATTTTCCAAGTGTTTTCTTTGTTCAAATCTAGCATTTAAATGCTTTTAACTTGTTGTTTTAGAACAGCCACAAAAGACCCTAAGGAAACAAGTTTTTAGCTTGGGTTTCTTAGTTCTTTTTTTGCAAATTTTGTAGATTTTAACTTAGAAATTATTTTTAGATTTCCACTAATAATCAAAGACACTCTTAAAGTGTTTTTGGCTATCTTTTGTACTCTTTTGTTTGTTGTTTTATGCAAGTCATTGAATAAACAAGGGGAGATTCTGCCAAAATTTGGCGGATTAGGAGCATTTGGGATTTCCAGAAGCACCCTACACCTTCCTAAAGTTTTTTTTTTTGTAACTTGTAAAACCTTGATTCATCGTTATAAGGATCCAAAGTCCCTTTGAAAAAGATCTAAAGACTCTTAAAAGAGCACTTGTAACCGAGTTATAAAATAAGTGAGCCAAGAGAGGCCTCACTCTTTGTTTTCCCCTTAAAGGGGCGTTGGTGTTGTGGTTTTGGACTTTCTTTCATTCAGTTTTCTTTCCTTTGCTTAAAAGTTCAAACTATCTCACATTAAGCAATAAAGTTGAATAAATCTTCACATAGATTAGATTTCAATTTGGAAAGTAACACTTAATTGCTAGATTAGCTTTACTTCTTGCAATTTCAAGTTGGCAAATAAACCATCCCCTCAGC